>WUQG02448569.1:0-13077 GCA_011317285.2 Androctonus mauritanicus | reverse complement strand
CATTCTGATTGATCTCTTAATAATAATAATAATAATAATAATTTATTATTATTATTATTATTATTATTATTATTATTTTTTTTTTTAATTTAATTCACACTGGTTTTATCTCCCTTGATGAATATCATATATTACAAAAATACACCATTCTATCTTTGTAAATAAACTGTAAAGCACAAAATATTGTTCATCTTGTGTGAAATTGCAATTGCATTTTTGTGCAGTCTTATAATTTTCTACCTAAGCAACTGCTTTGCTTGCCTCATCCTAGATCTGGTGCTGACATATACTATAATTAATAAATAGTTTACAATAGATAATACCAATTTAGTTTATTTCTTGCCATTTGACTTTGAATTAGAGATATTAAGTGCAAAATGAAAATTGAATTTGTCTAATAAGATAATAAACTTGTCCAATCATTGTGGCTTTATTTATTAATTAAAAATTTTCAAATTTTCATTAAATATTGTCTTAAATTTATGTAATTCTGAAAAATCTTCATCTTGTTAAATTATTGGCAAAAATAAATCCAATTTTCTGGAAGTTAATATTGATTTCTTTTTTAATTCTGTTTATTAAAAATTCATTAATTTATAAATTTTGTTATTGCAATTATTTTAATAAAACTAATACTCAAAACAACTTATTTAGATCATTGCATTGTTTAGATTTAGCATCTTCCAATAGAAAAAAAATATACTATCATTGTTTGAATTTTATATATAGATGTATAAATTTCAAATACGTTTTTTATCTAGAACAATGTGTAATCATTGTTTTATAGTTGCAAAACCTTTGGCAAAATGCAGTAAATACATTATGGATATCCATATTATTGATATATGCCAAGCATCATATTCAATACTGGATCTTCTAGTGAAAATGGAAGTCAACTTTGTCTTAAAATCAATGGTACAGAGAGTAAATTTTACATATTTAATACAATTGATGGAAAAAAATAAGCAAGAAAAATCATTGATTTAAAATTTCAGTAGATAATTAATTGATGATGAACTATTTTCTTTGCAAAATTGAAAATTTTTTAATAAAATGAAAAAATGATTGATAGATTTATACTGTTTGTTTAAATTGAAAATTTGTTAATTGAGAATTCATAAACTGAAGGATTGTGTGTCAAAGTAACTTTTGGTTTGGAACATTTATTGAATTAATATAATAGTGATACATTATTGAATTTGCTATTTTACTTATATACCATAAATAAAAAATGTTAATTTTTCAGTTTTAAGCATCAAATAGATCTTAATTATTTAAATGCAATTTATTGGCAAAAATTTTGAAAATTTCCATTAGTTTTGATAAAATTCTTACTACCGGTATTTTATAACATCCTGAAAAATTTGCCTATTTTTTCCTATTTTAAATTATTTTACAGTCATAATAAAAATAATAACATGATTATTTTATGGTAGTGCTTAATTATTTAGCTCAAATACATTATTTGTCAAATCAAATGTTCACTGTATGTTAAGTTATAATTTATTTTTTTACAGATTTTCAGGGATAATCCCAAAAGATTGTTCTTGATTAATTTTGTCCCTTATTTAACTTTTGTCTTCTGACAAAATTACTAACCAATTGACAGCACTAATTGAGCAGACCTGTGCTGTCAATTGGTTAGTAATTTTGTTAGATTACCATTCAAAGCAAGTAAATTCTAAGAATTAGAACGTTTAAGTATTTTGTCTTCTAGATTTCATTCATTAGATCAAGGGTTCTTAATCTTTTGATGACTCCATACAGAATCTTCTTAAGGGAGTATGGGACAATATTGGTTATTGGACAATCCCAATGGATTGTCCAATATGGTCATCCCATATTCCCTTAAGAAGATTCTATCATGTTCCATTCATATACTATCCAGCTATAAATTAATACATTAAATAAAATAAATACCAGTACCCAGAGATACCCCCTATATCCCAAGGGGCATGGATACCCCCATGGTTACATCTCCCAAGGTAACCATGGGGATGCAGGAGTTCTTAACCATGAGGTATCCATACCCCCAAGGGGCATGGATACCTCCTGGTTAAGAACTCCTGCATTAGATGAATATTTACCTTATATGATAATGCTGTATGAAATTTACAAATACATTATACTAAACACAAGTACTTTTAGTACTAGTGAACAATTACTTTATTTAATATATAAATATAGTTTTTAAAAAATTTATACTGTAGACTGCAGAAGTTAAATATTTCATCCAATATCATCCTTCATTTAATATTTTGATATTAATGATCAACTTAAAAGATCTGATCATATTTAAAACAAGTGTTACTTTGAATTAATCATTTTTCTTAAGACTTTGCTTCAGTCTATTTATTTACAATCCTATACAGTATATATAGGATTGTAAATAGATTGAAGCAGTCTTATATCAATATAATTTTTTTTCAAGACATTGTTTCTTTAATATTCTTTAGATGATATTGATATTGTATTTAAAACTTTCTATTTGGTTAATTTTAATTCTGTCAATAAAAAATTATAATTTTTAAAATTTTTATAATTTTCTTATAGAAAACCATTTTTTAATATTTCAAGTTTAGAGTAAGAGTAAATGGAAGAGACACTTATTCAATAATGAACATCGAGTAATAACAATAAATGGAAAAACCTAAGAAAAATGGTCAGCTTATTATAATTCGTATAAGCATCATAATTTATATGAACAAAGAAAAAGTTATTCTTATTAAAATCTTTCTTTGTATAATAATTATAAAGAATAAGATCAATAAGAAATTTATATGATTGTTTTTCTAATACTATTGTTCTAGACATTCTGCTGCTTATAAAAAGACAAAACCACAAAAACAGCTCAGCACTAGGCCTAGTGCTATGCTGTTTTTATGGTTTTCTAATAATTGATTGAAATGATAATTGTAGCATAAATTTATTGCTAATTCACATTATCAAACTGGAATGAAAATCTCATTCTCTAATGAATCACAACAATATGTGATATTGAAAATTATCAAAAACATATAAAATCAAATAGTCTGAAAAGTAAATTATTGAATAATTTAATCTTAGCTAACTTGTTTGTTTATTCATTTGATATGAACATATATATCAAAATATAATTTTAAATAATGGTAAATTTATATAGTTCACAACTTAGTTATTAGTCATTACATATCAGAGAACTTGAAAATATCCAGAAATCAAATGCAATAATTTCCAATCTTAGCATTATCAAACAGCTGAAGAGAACTATTATCAGACTAAAATGCTATTGCTGCTATATTAGTTTTATATTTTTGTTGCACTTATTATTTAGGATAAATTGTTCTCTCTTAAACAATAAGTATTTTTTAATTTTTTTTAATTTAAAAATTTCTTCATGTTGATTGGATCACTGTGTAGTAAAGCAGTCACTTATTACTTTTGAGAATCTGAATTCAATTCTGGGTCCCACACTGCCAGTTTTGCAGTAGGATTCTGACTTGGCTGATTGAAATCCATTCTTTTAATCTTCCAGTTGATCCCACCATGAGTAATGGCTAGCCTTTGATAGGCTCTAAGAATAGCTACTGTCAGATATATTATATCCCATGTGTAATTTAACACCTTACTTTTCATATATACAAATAAATTAATTTCATATTCTCTCTCAATAGTATAGTTTTTCCATGTACTGTTTAATTTTATGTTATTTTTGAATTTAAAATTACATTTGTAATAATGTTTATATTTATTAGGTTTTTAAAATTCAAGTTGAACATAAAGCAACTGGAAATAGTTGGTTTGTTTTTCGAAGATATACAGATTTTGTCCGTCTAAATAGAAAGGTAACTTTAAATGCCAATAATTAGTTTGCAAAAAAAATTTAAATATTTAAACATTCTAAAATATTAACTATTTAATCTGTTTAGCTGAAAGAATTTTTTCCATCAATTCATTTTGTTCTTCCACCTAAAAAATGGTTAGGTGATAATTTTAGTCCTCGTTTCCTTGAAGATCGATTACATGGCTTACAAAATTTTGTTAAAGATATTTTAACATATAAGGATGTTCGTAATAGGTATGTAAAATGAATTTTATTCTGAAGTTGTGTTAATCTCAAGAATGTTTAAAAAAATAAATTCTAAATTTTCCTTAAATCTTTTAACACATACTTCTGCAAAATGGAGAGAGAGAATTTTAAAGAATCATTTGAAATTAAATATCATCTATAATAAATATTATATAGATGATGATTTCAAAATTTGGTAACAGCATAATATTTTTTTATAAGAATTGTAGAATCAAAATATAATCAGAATTATAAGAGGTGTGGTTTTTGTTACAAAGTGAATTATTAACAGTTAATTAAATATCACTTGCTTTACTTTAAGTGTTTTAAGTGTCTGAAAACGTTTTACAAGATTAAAAGTCCTGTAAAAACTTTCTAATAGTGCTGTTTTTGACTTGTTGTGTTTGTGAATTATTAAAACAGTTATTACAAATATTTCATAAAATCTGTATCCAGAAATTATAAAATTTATTTGTATCTAAATATTACTAAAAAGTTACTCAAATAACGTTTAGTTTCAAGCTGAATTAATGTTTTTGTAAAAAATTTTTTTTCAAATACAGAGAATAATCTTTCTAACACAATTTCAGAGACTTGAAAATTTTAAATGGATACATCTTAGAATAAGATCCCCATGAGCTTAACTTTAGGACCTAGAATCATTTTGTGATGCAAGATTTAATATTTTTCTATTTTTACAAGTAATTTTAGGATAAATATAATGTATGTGACTATCAAAGTGAAATTTAAACTGAAATAAGTTGATTTTTTTTCCCAGAATCATTTCATAGCATGATTCCATCTCAATTCACTCCAAAGTAGTGAAGTGAATTTCATTATTACCAGTAAGATTTAATGTGAATCAATTTATTTTACAAATTTTATTTATTAAATCATAAAACCCAATAATAATAATAATAATAATAATAATAATAATAATAATAATAATAATTCTTAATAATTGTTGTAGTAATTCAGATCATTTACTTCAGTTATACAGTATTCTAAAAGCATATTGGCATTTCATTTTAGTTTTAAGATTTTACTTCCAATGCTTCAAATCAAACTATAAAATATTGTAAATGTACACTATATAGCATTTGTTGCATGTTGATAATTGCTTAGAGATGTTTTATCTTGAGAAAGTTTAGTCTTTAGAGATTGTTTTTCTTACAATAGATTGTGTGTGCAAAGTGTGATATTTAAATAATAAAACCAGGGATTTACCTTTTTTTTTTTTTCATTTAAATACTAATTACTAATACACACCTCAACTTATGTAGGTGGATTGTTCAGAAAAACTCTATTTAGGTCAAAACATACATATACAATGAAAATTGACTTCATGACCACCTGACATGACAACCATGATTTTATGGGAACCAAATTTTTCCCTGTAGAAATAATGCTATTTGACCTTCCATAAGTCAACCACCTCTCTAACTTGACCACAGCCATCGTTTTAATAGACCAAACATAAAATGAAACCATCTAAGATGACCATAATTTTTTAATGTCACTACTAATTGACTATCTTTATCTTTGTTGCTTACATCAGTACTGTTTGCTGTTAAACTTAAATTTCATTTAAGCCAAACCACTACAATTGAAAAAATTGCACTATGGGAATTTTTCCCCCATCATTCATACCATGAGAATGACAGTATGCTGGAATGATGAAATTATGGCATCATTTCTACTTTAATGTGATATCTTTTTAGATGCACATTCCTAAGATTTGTATCTATAATATAATAATTAAATTTTATATTAAAAATGTTAAAAAATCACAACTTGAAGACTTATGGTGAAATGATATAGGGAAAATGAACAATGAAATGTTAACCAGCCATCTGATGGCAAGTATACTAATCAAATAGAATCAAACATGTATGAGATTATATCACTTCACTTTGGATGTTAAAACATGGCTAAATGGAAAGTTAATATCTTCAATTTAGAACAGAGAATAAAAATGATTGAAGACAGTAAGAAAGATCTATCTTAACAAGCATTAGCAGAAAAATTTAATGAGAGGAAAACATTCACAAAAATATTGTCTCAAAAAAAAAATTCTGGCTAAATGGAGGAACAATGGAAATCACAACCTTAAGTGGATGACACTGCAATAAACATATTGAAGAATTAAACTGGCATCAACAGTAGAAAATAATGAAAAATTATTGTCTGTTAAACAGCATTGAACACTTCTTTGCCATAGAAATTATTATAAAAAAAAATAAAAATGGGATGCAACAAAGCACTATTGATAGTTTTTTTTCCATACTAATTAAATATGTTGTTTTTGAACAAATGATAAACTGTGTTTATAAATTGTAACAAAAACATACTGCTTGTTTTTTATTAAAGTGTAATTATTTTTTCATTTAAACATGCTGTATTATAATTAATCTATAAAAGCTGACCACCTATATAAATGACCCAGTTTTGATTGGAACAGGAGATGGTCATCTTATATAAGTTCTATTGTATATTAGAGCATACCCTATACAGTATTATGTATCATACTACCACCTTGAAGGATCCAAGTTCTGGGTTTCAATTCTACATTTTTTCTGGAGTCCATGCCTGGCCCATTTGAATCCTATCCTTCAATCTTCCAGTTGACCCCATCATGGGTATTAGTTAGCCAGTGATGAGTTCTAGAAGTGGCCATTGCCAGATACAATATATTCCATGTGTGATATGGTAGTTTAACTAGCGCGCGCACACACACACACACACACACACACACACACACACACACACACACACACACACAAACAAACAAACACACACAAACACACACACACACACACACACACACACACACACACAAACACAAACATGCACACAGTCTAGTATGTCAGACACTTAACAAAAAAAATATTAAATAAAAAAAAAACACAAGACACATGCACATATGACAAATGATGAAATTAGAAAAAAATGTTTTAAACCATGTAGCTACAAAAATATCAATTGCTGCTACTTCAATCAGTAGATCTTTTGTAAGTCAGGGAATTACTGCATAAGTATGGATGAATATTTATAGTGTATGTGTAATTATTTTATATTGATTATGTATTTGTTACAATGGGGTTATTGTAAGTTGAAAAAAATCTTAAGTGATAAATTACTCAGTGGTGGTGATAATTTTAGAAGTAATAGACAATGGAATACTGAATCCTTCAGTATTCTTTTATGGTAAAATTGTTTGGTTTTGGTCCTAGATCTTCCAACATGATTAGATAATCTAGTATTGTAGTATTAGGCTCCAAGATATAAAATCATCTGGAATTGAACCCATATCCCTAAGGTGGTAAATGATTGCATTATTAAGCAGCCAAATAAAGCAAAAAATATTTCTAGACACTATGCTATGAAAATAGCTAAATTTAAAATATTGTAAGGGCGATCATAAGATCAGATTATCATAACTTAAATAAGTAGGGGGATCACATGTATAACTATTTTAAGAATGATGAATGCAATATACTATAAATACAAAGTGCAGCAATAAATTTGTTAAAAATCTTAACTTTTAAAGATCATGAAGAGTAAACTGAAAATTTGTTATCTAAGTAAATATTTCTAAAACAATATTTTTCTTCATGTGATTAAATGATATGCTAAAGCCAGAATGCAAATTAAACATTTTGAATCAATCTTCTATACTCTAGTAATAAAAACCTGTTCTTCAATTTGGTAATGTTGTTTGAAAGTCAGATACATTGAAATTTTTTTTATTTTTTATTTTTTTTAGATGTTAAACTATTTTTTCTAGAAATTTTAAATTTTAAAAATCTTATTATATTTTTACAGTAAACCTGTTAGAATTTTTTTTTGTTTGGATGAACCACCAGGATTGCATGATACTATTGAAGAAAGCAGAGTAAGTAATATATAGTGTTTGTAAATATATATATTAATTTATAAAATTCATTAAATATGGAAGAAAATTCTTAAAAATTTAAAATGAAATAAATTCTATATCATCAATCCATTATCATTTTTTTTAACTAAAAATATGAATTATTAGAAAAATATCTGCAGTTACCACATACTACATGCTAATTTCAAATCAAATTTCCATCCTTTCAGTTGACTATTGTAATAATTAACTTTCAGTTCTACCTATAATTATATTTCTCACACACAAATTTCTTGTAGAGCATAGAATTCTTTCAATATAAAACCCTTTAAGTATATCATAATTAATGTTTTAAATTTCAAATAAATTATAGTAAATATTATTTGAAAATGTCTCATAATTTGGCCACAAATTTTAGCAAAGAAGTTGCCTTATGATTGCATTTAAATATAAAAATTTAACTCATCGGTTATTATTTAACTGTATATCAGTTTTTAAATTTTACATAAATTCTGACACTTGATTTAGACTATTTAATTTATTCCACATTATCAGCAAAGCAATATAGTCTAAGTTGAACTTTTATTTCTCTTCAGGATATTAAAGTGAAAAAAAAATTCTTTTCATAATATCACTAAAGATCCATTGTAATTCCATTCTCAAGCATAGTCTCTACCTTTATCAATATAAAATTACAAACTAGAATAATAATATACTTTAGAGTAAAAAAAGCTAACAAAAACATTCAAATGAACATATATTAAACTTTAAATTGCTTAAATTATTTAAATAATTTAAAATGTTCTGAATTGGAATTTGAACAGTCACTTCTTTGCTTATGCTATTAATTGGTTAGAGATTTCTGCACAAGTCAAAAATCCACATAAGTTGAATAATCCATAAATATGGAATATTTTTTAATAATGTTTCTTAGAAATAATTATTGCTTGCATTGGTTAAGAACTTTTCACATGCTCTATGATTCTATCTTTATCTTTTTATGATGGATGAATCAGCTGTAAGAATCATTTTATTTGCATGTACAATATCTACAAAGTGAGAAAGATAAAAAGATTGCTTTATTATTTCTAATTTACTTTCCAAAGTAATTGCTCCTCCTCCTTTTTGAGCTGTTTTTATCTGCCATTTTGCATTTATCCTTTAGTTTTTTCTTCAAACTGTAAAAATAATTTATTAATAAGATAATAGATGATGATGATGATGATGATGATGATAAGACAAGACAATAGTTTTAAAAAAAAAATAACAGTTTTGAAAAACACGTCAAAATTGCTTAAGTAAAGGACTGACTGTTTTATTTGTATTGTTCTGTGCTGGTTTGTTTGAAACTGAAAGATTAGCAAAAATGTTTTCAGCTAATATAGTTAATTATTTATATTAAATTTATCTTGCTTTTAAAAAGTTTTGTAATTTGATTTTAAATCCAGTTTAATTGGAATTTATATTTATTAAAAAAATTTATAAATATCAAAGTTGAATATCAAACATTGTAAACAAAATTTTAATAAATATTAATATAAAATGTTTTTAGATTTACTACAAATTTAGAATAACAAAGAACCACAAGAATACATTTTTTGATCAGTGCTATTCAGAATAAATTTTCCAAACAAAAGATACTGCTATCTGGTGTAACCAACAAAAATATGGGTGACAAAATAAAAATACTTTTACCACATAGTACTTAATATCTATGTCCTGCCATACTGGATGTTGTGATTGTTTCATGCAATAGCTAGAGGCATTGCATGAAGAGATATAAGTAAAATGATTATCATCACTTGCAGAAAATAAAAATTCATTCCTCACTGATTGATTGATGATTAGCAAAAGAGAATTGTTAACTCTTATTTTAAAGGTTCATTCCAAAAACTATTTTGACTTCAAGACAATTTTTCAAAATGGCAGTGCACACTAATTTAGGTACTAGATGCAGGGAATGCTTTAATTTCATCATCCATTTTGTTTCTTGCACCAGATAAGAGCTATGATTCTTTTGAAAAGTTTATTGTTTATCTTTCGATTAGTGCTATTCTTATTGAATCCTCGGTATTCTGTACTCTTATCTTAGGTTTGAATATTTGAATCCTAGAAAGAAAATAAATTGATTAAACTTGAAATCATTTTTGGTAAATTATATTTAGTTTGTCTATAATTTTCTTAAGATACATCGATATTATTAAAATTTTACATTTATATATAAAATATTTATCTTATTATATAATTCAATTTTTTGTAAGCAAAAAAATTTTTTATGATACAAATGTCTTAATTATTTAAAATATCAAAAACAATTAGGAATACAATTAAACTTTTTTATACTATAAGATTCAAGAACACTGCTTCTTATGAATTCAAAATTATTACAGCACTCAAAACGGGAAGATGATTATACATATTCAAATAATGCTAAAATTATATACCAAACAATGTTTGTTCAGTTTATTTGAAGCACTTTCAGCTTAGTTACAACTTTCATCAGTAGTACATTCCAATACTGAATACTAAAATCGAACATAGAATGAAAGAATATAATTTTTTAGTTTAAAGAATATAATAAATTTTTAGTTTAATATCATGTGTTAAATTATTGTTGAAGAGAACTTTTTGAAAATTATAAACAAACTAATTCAAATAATTCTTAAATTGATTTTTTTTTCTCCCCATTTTTAGCCTACCTTCCAAAGAAAATAGAGACTTATAAGATTTGGGCCTATGCCTATCTATGTTAGTTCAAAAAGTTATTAGAGGACATACGCCCTCTAATAAATTTTTGAACTAATCAAATTTTCTTGAAATTCAATAATAATAATAATAATAATAATAATAATAATGTCATTTAGGGATATCTCAATATCACAACCTTTAATCCTACAGGATTGTTTAATCTTGAAGGATATAATTTTATTTTTATCACAATTATAGCATTGTGGTGACATAACAATGACCTCAATTGCCATGATGACATTATGACATCTATGTTAGTTAAATCAACATTAAAATTGGACACACAAAAGCAATAGATTCCAAATGCTAAATAAATGAAAAATAAATGATACTTTCAGTAAGTAAGCAATTTTAATTCTTGTTAGTTTTTTTGTTTGGATAACTAAGTTTAATGATTTCAATGTAAAAATTTATGGAATTATTTCAGATGTAAATTTAATATTTTTACATATTTTTCTAAGACATTCTTTTTCTAATCATCTTTTAAGTCATATACTGTGTTAATATTTTTGAGAAATAGAGCAAATAAAGCAAATTTCTGTGCTAATATTTTCTTAAAATACATTTTATTAATTACATTAAAAAAGCAAATATATATCAGATCATCCCAAAGTAATGCCATATTTAGTATTAAGTATTGAAAGGATATGAAAGATAAATTGCTTGTTAATTTAATCAAATATATATTCCATAAAATAAGGCCACCTCAGCATAGTAGTATTTATAAATCTTTAAAAATTCATATTTAGACAAGCTGAGACATGTTTGAACAAGTACAATATAAAAACATTATTTTTAAGATGACCTGATATAATTTTACTAAAATATTTTATGAAATGCAATAAGTTGAATTATTTTAGTTTGTTTTATAATAACAAATTCATGTTTCTGTATTTAGATTTCCAAGTGATAAAAATACAGTAAAACATAAATAAATTAACATAAATTGTTATATTCAAAAATATATAATAAAATATTATATTGAATTCTATTTTGTATTATTTAGATATATATTTTGAAATATTTTGAATATTTTGTAAAATATATGTTGAATACATTTTGTAAAGCAGGAATGTAAATTTTGTAAAAGATGTCTGCTAAATAGTGTTGCATAAAATTATACATCTTGAATTATTTTAAAAGTTTTTAAACCAGTATTTTAAACTATCATATAGATAAAATTTTCATTGACTTGATCCATTAGTAGATTATTAAATGAATAAATTTAATAAAACTGAAATATTTGTCAATGTTAAAATTGATTTAATCAAAATTGAAACTTTCAAAAAAGTATAAGCTAAAATCTGAGAGAAATGAAGTTAAACAAAATTTGAGTGCTGCTTTCGCCACCAGTGGCTAAGGGAGATTGTAATAAATTTTCCGAATGTGAGCCTCTGCCTAACTCACAGGCGCTGGCCTTGTTAACCCGGGCGACGTCCGAGCTGGTATGCTTTCGTTTTCTGTTTTGTATCATTGCATATTAATAAAACACCATCAAAGTGGGAACACCTGCTAACATTTAATTGAGCATAATAACATTTGCTCAATTACAATTTGCTCAATTTTCATAACATTTAATTGAGCATAATGGGAAACACCTGCTAACATTTAATTGAGCATAATAACATTTAATTGAGCCTTCTCGCCCTATGAGACCCTACTGGAAATATAATTTCTGATGTGCATCGCTTATTCCGCCACGTACACCCCTCCGCCACTTTGAGACAGCATAGCAGGATTCAGGAATTTATTATTATTATTATTATTACTATTAACAAAGAAATGTATCATTTTGACATGAAATTTTTCCATATAATTTTGCATTTTGTAATTTAAATATAATACAGTACGCTCCCTTCTAAAATTACGATCATAACTAGACGTATTGCTGATGAATTTTCAAAAGAACCAATGTTATATCTGATGTTAAATTTCCAAGGCTTTTTCTTTAATCTTTAACACAGCGGAAACCACTGATTCAGTTAATCATTTGTCGGTAAGAGAATCTTTAACATCACTCACGTTAGACAATTATACTCGCATATTGCTGAACACCGTATAACGGACAATACCTATTAAAAGGACCGCATAAAAAGCAAAGTTGAGAACGGTTGTCACTAAACATTCAAATCGCTTGCATTCCTAATTGCTTACCTAAAATTGTATTGGTATCAGTGGCCGTAACAGTATTTCAGAATACTGCTGCATTAAAATAATGCAATATATAAGAATGTCTATACTTGGAATTATTATCTGCAAGTGTCAAATACTAGTTAACTCAGTCGCCGCCATTTGACAATTTGAGGAAATAAACAAATATCAATATAGAGATACAGTAAAACCTCGATTTTACGGACTATAGGGGGCAAGACTAGTCCGTAAAATCGAAGTAAAATTTTTTTATAAA
>WUQG02448558.1:0-13077 GCA_011317285.2 Androctonus mauritanicus | reverse complement strand
ACAGTAAAATCTCGATACAATGGACCTCCCCTTAGAACGGATTTCAGATATAACAGACAAAATATTTTTAAAAACCTTCTGTTAATATTAATGTATACTGTATACAGTAATGTTAACAGGAGATTTCATATCTACTTTATCATAAAAAAACGTTTTCGGTAAACTTATTTTTATATAACGGACAATCCCTCCCCCAAATTAGTCCGTTATATCAAGTTTCACTGTATGCAAATTCAAAAATATTGATATAATCATTGGAGGGAAAAAAACTACAACAAAATTTTATTACTACAAAAATTTTGTTTTATTGCATATCATAAATCAATCAATAATAGCAAAATTGATAATAAATTAAAACAAATCTAAACTCAAAATTTCTAACATAGTCATTACATTTATAAAAAAGATATAACAACAACAATACTAAATAAACAAATGTGTATTTCGTGATATTCAGCTTTTGATTATCCGACATGAACATGGCATAAAATTAATTTTTATTGCTAGAAAAATAGTATCACAGGAAAGAAAGTAGCCTAAAACAATTCCTAATCTGCAACATAAAAAAATAATACGCAACATATTCTTGATGTCAGTAATAAATTATTATTTTAACATAGTTTCTTGAAACGTTTTATTCAAACTGATATTGTAGTTTATTAATAATTAAATGTAACTTAAATGCAGAACTTAGGACATATTCAATAAGTTTTATAAATATTTGTGTTAAGTAACTTTGTTAAAGAATATTTTATCCATTATCTTGAATTTCAGTTGAACTTTTTCAAAAATAAATATTATTTCTATATCAAGATTTTGTTTATCTAGGAAGAATTCTAACATGAATTTCTTTTAAAAAACAATATCAAAAAATTAAATATACTGGTAATTTTTTTATTAAAAAAATACATATTGTATTTAAGGAAAACAGTTTCATTGTAAAGTAAGGAAATACATCACAAAAACAATAGTAAGTACGAATCTATCCAATGTGGCTAAAGAGAGCAAGCATCTCACCAAAAGCATTTTTTTTAATAAAAAATTTTTTATTCGCTTAAATACTAGTTTTTTTAAGATTTCCTCCCAAAATAGACATATGATAAGATAAGGTTTTGTCGTGTCTTAAATTTTCAAATAGGAAAAATAATCCATTAGATTATTATCTATAAAATTTAAAATATAATAAAACTTTTATTTAATTGTTAAATTAATGCTAAATTTAAAAATTTAACATTAAATAAGCTTTTAAAATGAAATTAAGTAATTTCAACTGTTCAATTCAATTCAATTAACCGTTCAATCAAGAATGATTTTTGGTCATTCAATTGATCATTTCCCTCCATGTCGTTCTATTGATTACTGCTTCTTTCAGTGGACCAATGCTCATGTTGGTATCAGATTTGATGGTATCAAGCCAGTGAGTCTTTGGGCAGCCTTTTCTTCTACTTCCTCTGACCAACTGTAATCTCAACTATAATTTTTCAGAATATCAATAATATGTCATTTACCTGTTGCCATAAATAGAAGATCAAAAATAGCAAAAAAAATTTCTTTAAATTTTAAATAAATTCTCTATTCTTTTTTGCATATTGAGTTTGTCTTCAATATATTCAAAATAATTTTATCTCCTTATAATATAAACATGGATATTCTCATTTGCTTCTTATATTCAGATATAGGATAATATTGCCAATTTTATACAAACTGATTTGAATGGTTTATCTTAAAATTACTAATATACTAAAATATTATAAGTGATCTCGATTTACTCCGATTTCTTGGAATCACATAATTCAAACTGATAAATTTCTTTTTTTCATTACAATTATGTTCTGTATTTTAATTATTATTAGTTTCCTATTCCAATGAAATATTTTAATTTTGTTAATTATGATCATGCTTAAGAAAACTTGCAATCAAACACTTTTATAACTCTCTTGTATACTATAAATAAATTTTATAATACATATTAAATAATTATACATTTAGTCTAATCTCAATTAAAATATTAGTGAAACATACAAACATTTTTGTATTAAACTTAAGGCTAGTTTTAAATAATTACTTATTAAATATAGAAAAGAGAAGCTTTTGGAGAACTTAATATGAATTTTCTATAATATTATATTAAAAATGATGATAATAATTCAAATTGAAATATTTTTACTATACAAGTTACGTAATAAATATACAATATATAAATGCTATAATAAAATAATTCAATTATTGTTGTTAGATCTATATCCTTTATTAAATATTTTCTTTTATTCTTTTGTATCAGTTTATATGTTAGAAGCTGAGGAGGATTTGAATAAAAATCGAAAACACTTCTTCCATTTGCACCTCTTGTGTTTTTCTATAGAGATATTTCTAAGAAAAAGATTCCTGCTATAGTGCTAACAATGTATGTATGTTAAGCAACTAAAATGATATTTAACAGGTTCTATTATTTATATCAAAAACATAAAATAACAGGCCTGAAAGCAGGTTATTTGTAGTAAAAAAATCATTTATTACAAGAACATATTCAGCTTTTAAGCCATCATCAGTTGCTAATCTTAACCCTTTACTGCTAGTCAAATTTAGAACATTTTGCTCTGGGTGCCAAAAATTTATTTTAAGGAATTGCAACCAATCTAAACTTGTAGAGCAAAGTATGAGATATCACATAGCTGGCAGTTTTGTTACAGATGCTTACTACAAGATATCTCGTAGTTGGCAGTGAATGGGTTAAACAGAAAAAAGAATATTTTAAAAATTAAACATTGATAAACATTTTTATAACTTTTTAAAAAATTATTTTAAATTAGTTTTTTAAAACATTCATTTTACAAACTAACAATTTTGTATAATATTTTTAACATAATAATTTATTTATATAGCATTATTTAACAAATTATAGTCCAATGCAGAGAATGAATTGCAAAAATGTTCATGGCCTTCATTATACACAATATATAAACATTGTTACGACAAACATTAATACCTAAAAATATTCAGTGAAGAGTGTGTCATAGTGTCATGTCAAACACTGATAGCATAAAAAGAATTTTTCGTTAGGAAGTATTTCTGGTTATAAATTACATTAATGTCAATTCATTTGATTGAAAGACTGAACATAGTTAAATTTAATCAATATTTACAAATGAATGTTTGAAAAAATGCTTTAATGAATTGAAAATTTTTAGTATTTTACCTGCTTCTCTCACCAGCTAAAGCATCTATCTCATCAAAAAAAATAATGCTAGGTGCTACAAGTTTTGCTTTTTGAAATAATCTTCTTATACTTTTCTCAGATTCACCAACATATTTATTAAATAGTTCAGGACCCTAGAAAACAAATTTAATATCATATTTAAACAGCTATGTGCAAATCAGTCAAAATTTTTATTTTGATAAATTAAACAAAATGATTAGTATATGATATAATCAAGAGAATCATACATTTCATTGTAAAAAAATTAAAATCTCATGATTTTATCAATAGTGTTTAAATTGAAATTAACTCTCAAGATAAATAAATTTTTCTGAATTCTAATATTCTTAAGATTTAATTTTGATTAACATAAGCTGCATTCAATTTACATTTTCCTCATTTTCACATAATTTTCTGCCATCATAATTATTCCCAGAAAAATGATTTTTAGAAGAATGATTATCAGTCTATTGATCACAGATCTAAATTAACACTTTTGAACAATGTACAGTCGATTTTCGTTATTTGTGGTAGTTATATTCTGTAAATTCTTTCTGAATATTGAATTAGTAAATATTGAACCATTGTGCTTATGGGAAATATAGAGTTAGGTTTCTGCAAATCCTTCTTCCAAACATTTTCATCCTTGCTTTATGTGTGTTTTTCTGTTTAAAGACACCTTATTTAATGTGTATTACAGTATATGCAGTGTACAGTACTATTTACAGTATTATAATTACAGTACTCTTTATTTAATTTTTTAAAATACTAACTATACATCAAAAATAAGATTAATTACCCATCAAAAATGAAATCTTATTTTTAAATGGGTAGTTATTTGATGTGGCAGCTGACATATCATCTTTCTGAACTGTGTTGAAAAACTAGTGTCAACCTTTTCTGTGTTGCTTTTTGCATCAAATTTTCAAAAAATCTCAGTGTAAGGAGCAAATGTGCAGGAAGTTAGATGCTTAAATTTAAGGCTGCATTCAAACATAGGATCACATTCTTCTATAAGACCTGTGGAGGACATGAACAGACTTTTGGCCTAGCCATGACTGTGGAGTGAGCAAGGATAGGCAATGAGAGTTTTTTGGCAGAACGATACAGAGAGTACATTTGATAACAAACAACTTTCTCTATTAGAGAGAATGAGTTTACATTGGTAACAGTATTTTCACAACTCAGCAGAAATCCACAGATAAGCACAAAAGCATTGCAGAAATAGATTTTGTGATTATAAATAAATTTTTGTGAATACAGAATCTGCAAATAACAAGAATTGACTCTAATAAATTCACTTATTTTATGAGTTTTAATTCTATACATATGAGTTATACATTGTACACACAGAACTACATAATGTTTTCATTTTTGTCAAATAATAATTATTTCATAAATAATAATTTACCATATATTTTTTTTATTTTACCAATTATGTAATGATTTATATAGGTAAATTTGACTTCTGTAATGCTTCCAGAGATAAGTCTTATGAGTTAGGCTATGTCTGTTTGCACATAAACATATATACATGCTTTTAAAATAATTCTGTCTCAATGTAAGTAGAGTTTTATTACATTAGAAATAAAACTAACCAGAAAGAAGAAAATAAGAGTCACTCCATTGAATTATAACAATTCCATGCTTTCCTAAATTTACTAAATAAAAGTAACAATAATAATATAATTACATTAATACTTAATATCATTCTTGACAATATTACTTATGAAATAATATTTCTGTATTTACAAATCAAAGCCTTGTTGCTTCTTTGTTATCATGATTAAATCCGAAATTATTTCACTTTTCATTTTATATAGAAATTTTCATAAACATTAAGTAAAAATATTCTAGAAGTGCAGTGTATGATTAATAATCATAGCAATTGCGATGAGGGCTTTCAATTCAGGAATCTGAAAGGGTTTTGGAGAATCCAAATCTGGGATAAAATTACTTGTAATTTCAAGACTTTGTGATTATTTTATAGCATGCAATATTGCATAAAAATCTTCTCTTTTATTCATTTTATTATGAACTTAGACTGAACTTAATGTTCTCAATCTGCAGCAGAGCTCTAGTGCTAGGACAACAATTTTATTAGTGTCCTAGGCATTAGATATTAATCATACAATTTTTTATAGGAGTACTCAAAACACATTTTTTTTTTTACAAATTAATATTGATTTTTAAGTTTCTTGGAGAGAATTGGCTAATTGGTTAAATTAAATTATTAAAATTTAATTATAATCATCATGGGTTTATTTTGCATGAATTAAACCAATTGAATTAATTCTAAACTTAGTAAAGTCTGAGGCATCAACCTGTCAGGTACCTCATTGATATAGTTTAAGATATCAGAGTATTAGCATAAGATCTCTGGTTCAATCGCAGAAAGATTTTTTATACAGATAAGTTGTTTAAAATTTAATTCAATTATTAATTCATAGATCACTCTTAACTTAATTATTAGTTTGTTTGTTTAATTCTAAGATGATGCTAATATTAATCAAAATTATTTCAAATTACTAAAATTCGTTTATAATCATCAAGGGTTTATTTGGCATGAATTAAGTTCAATTGGATTAGCATTCTTGAAGATTTTGTTTGGATGGATTTTGAATTTTCTTATTATTCAGATTTCTACTTTCCAATTATTTAAATATCAAAACTATTATAATTTTTATGGACTGTCATTGTTTCAATTTTCTCATTCCACTATATATTTTATTTTGTGCTTTATATCATATTCATTCTTTATACATATCTAAATATCACAAAAAGATAAAATGATGATCATCATAACATTTGCTATAATACTAAATTGTAAAAGATATAAAAATCATTAATTTTTAATGCATTTTTCTGTATGAAATTATTCTATTGCATAATAGGGTATATACAGTCAATTCACGATAAGTTGAAGTCCGATGAGTCAAAATTTGTTTGTGCCAAAGTTTTCATGTGGTCCCAATACCTAACATTAGATTTTAATCATTTGCGATTAGTCGAACTTCCTATAACTCAATGTTTTATGTCAGTCCTGACAAATTTGCCATATCACGAATTGACTGTATTTCTATGTTATTTTTAATATTTTAAATTATAAAAATATAATATGTAAATTATTGAAATTTAATATTTTTATAACCTACAAAAATCTAAAAATAAAAAAATTACCTTAATTGATATAAAATTGAGTCCACTTTCTGTAGCTAATGCTTTAGCAATCATAGTTTTCGAACATCCTGGAGGACCATACATCAATATACCATGCCTTTCAGATATTCCCATTTTATAGAATAATTCAGGATGTGTCAGTGGCCATTCTATTGCTTGTTTTAATTTTCTTTTTACTTCATGCATTCCACCAATGTCATCCCAATAAACCTGAAAAAAGCAATCTGTCAGGTTCAAGATAGAATATACATCAAGCAAATTCTTTAAATTAATAGCGTAATTTTCTTTAAATAAGCTTGATAATCTCTTGAATCAATTATAAGTTTATTACACTATAATTTTTAATCATGTTAAAGTCTGTTTGCAGCTAATGTGGTAAGCCAGAAAATATGAAAAATTTTCAAATTAAATAACGTTCTAAGAATTAGTCTTAAAAATTTATGAATATTCTTTACACACTCTGCATCTATAAATATTGAAACTTCCATATCTGTTTATTTTATTTTTTATTTTTAATTTATTTTGCATATATAATTTCTCTACTATTAAGAATTGTTTTCAATTCTTATAAGTTGGTGAGCAATTCAAATTTATCTTAAAAAATACCCGGAATAAAAATTATTAATAAAAACTCTTCATTTTTCATAAGAATGAATATTTTTAAACACAGTAAACTCTAAACTTTATTCTCTGGAATTCAGATATGCCAGATTTTAAAAATTGTATTATTCTTCTGTCATTTGGCTACAGTATTGATAGAAAAAAATATGAAAACAAAATAAAAAATTTTGCAAATAGTACATCAACATTTATCAACTAAAATTACTAATATTTTGTTATAGAATAAATACTTTCCTATAATAAATATATTCTTTTCTAAGATTTCTGAATTTTGGAATATTTTATTTAAATAAAATTTGTTAAATTTTAAAGAATTTTGAATTCCAAAATACCAAATTTTAGAGTTAAATACTGTATATATATATATATATATATATCAACATTTATTTTCTAACCTTTGAAATCTGAATATTTATTTCTTTCATGGCACTGGGTTTCATTTCTTTCATAGCAGAAGAAAGATGATTCAAAGAAATGACAGGAGATTCAACGTTTTCTTTCATTAGCATAAAATAAGCTGGGGAAATAAAATTCAATTTTTAACATTAATTTTCTTTCTATAATATATTTAAATACAGTATATTACCTGAGATATATTATTATTAATTAATTGAGATAATATATTAATATTATTATTAATATATTATTATTATTATTATTAATTATATATACAGGGTGTCCACGTTTCTACAGACCAGGCATTTTTCTCAAAAACTATCAGGTATACATGAAAACTGTAAAACAGGTGTCCCAATACATTTTCCTTTCTAATTACAATCCGCCATTAATACGTTTTTTGTACATCTTGTGAAGCACATGCTTCAACTTTGTTTTCTTGAATGAAAGTGTATTATTTTTCTAATAGAATCTGATTCTGCCAATTTTTTGTGCAATTTTCATGATAAAATTATTTTTCTATGACCAGTATTTTTGGATATATTTAGGAACAATGGAACCATTCAGAAAGGCATAATTTATTGCCCACATTTCTATGGACCAGAAATTATTCTCAAAAACTATCGGGTATACGTGAAAACTGTAAAACACGTATCCCAATACATTTTTCTTCCTAATTACAATTCCTAATTAATATATTATATATTATCAGTTTACTATGAAATCCTTAAATTGTGTTTTCAATCTTATACATTTAGCAATTTTTGGAATGTCAACAATACTGAAAATAAACACAGAATAATATGAATAAATGATAGTTATTCATCCTATAAAAATTAATTATTATTATTATTAATTATTATTATTATTATTAATTATTATTATTATTAATTATTATTATTATTATTAATTATTATTATTATATAGATAAATAAATAAGCCATTTTATAAAACTAAATAAATCTAATTTATTTGAAATTTAACTTAACATTTAGTACAATAAACTGACTGATAAACAAAAGGAAATATCATTTTATTTTTAACTATTACACAAAACATATACAAGTAAATTGACACAATATGATCATGTTATTTGACAGAAAGGAAATTGAAGAAAACAAATCATAATTCAATTTAACTAAGTGATATGTGTGAGGAAAGAATTGTCATGCTTTCTAAAATACATCTATAATATTATTTAATGAAAATATTATTATAATATATCATAATAAAAATTTTTCTTTCATAAATATCAACAAACTCAAATAATTTTCAAAAATGAAAATTATTATTACCAATTAATAAAAATAATATGGACAGATTATTTTTTATTATATTATTGTTTAAAAAATTATAAATACGAGTTAACTAAGAATTATATAATAAATTTTAAGGTGTCCCAAGATATGAAAACTGACATAAGAATATCTGTAATTATAAATAATATATTTAGTAATTGAGATGTCCAAAACATGGATTGAACCATTTTATTAAATACAAATTACTATATGTAACCATAAGCCCTGTTGGTGAATTGGTCAGACAGAGTTGGTTCAAATTAGATAATATACTCTAATTGAAACTAACTAGGTGAATATCTACAAATCAAATATATATTAAATATTAAATAAAAATTAAAGATCACACTGTACACTGTACAGTACGGTCTTTAATTTTTATATAATATTTAATATCCAGGATCAGTTACTGATCCTGTGTAACTTATCATCCTGGCTATTCTGTATATAACTGATCCTGAGTAAAACCTGTCATCCTGGCTATTGTATTGATCCTGTATACTGTATAGTATATATGTTCCTGTACAGTATATATGTTGGAGGTTGTTTGCCAAAGATGAATAATAAAATTTTTAGCTGTGGAGCAGCTAAAGATTTTATTATTCATCATTGTCCATAATATAAAATATTACAATTATCATCTTTGTTATTAGTGTTGAATTAAACCATGTTAAATCAAAATCATGCAATTCTTGAATGTGTTTTATTGAAGCAGTTTACTATAAGCATGAGTATCATGCAATTCAAATACTGTATAAATCAAGGGTTAGGTGTACTTGATTTATTTATATTTTTATATATTGTTTGTTATCTTAAGTATCTTATTATTGGTATGATATGGTTCTATGTGTCATTGTCTCTCTTTCAAATAAGAAATAATATAGCACCATGGTCCCATTATGTAGATAAAATTACTGTAGTTCTAGTCCTGTGAATTTTGATTGAGAATTTTTACTGAAAAGTTATTTTTTCAACTTATATAGAATTCAGGTTACATGAAAAATTTTAATTCCAATTATTTGAATAAAATGTGCATGCATATATAATTAAATTTTTAATTCAGAAATTTGTATTGCTATGATAAATAAATAATTAATTGACTAAAATTATTCTCACCATGTCTGATTAGTTTATCTAAATCTGCTCCAGTATAACCATGAAGTTTGTCAGCAATTTCTTTTATTTCTTCTGATGTTAATGAATGTTTCATTTCATTTAATAATTTTGTAAGTATCTGTAAATATTATTAAAGAAATTTTTTTTGCATTGTTTCAAAACTTTTAATTAAATAATTTGCATTTTAATTTACCAAAACTATTCTAAAAATTTTAATATTAATTTTATTTTTAGATATATTTTTCAATGTTTTACAATATTGAAAAATAGATCTTTATCAAAATATCTTTATAACAAAGATCTTTTATTGTAGTATTTAAACAAATATGTTTTTATATTTCTATCTCTAGACCTAGAAAATCTATTTCTGATTTGATAAAATATCAAAAAAATATTTAACAACAGTGAAAAAAAAATACTTTTCGTAGTTTATACAACTCACACATATAATTAAAAATACTTCATATAATAAATAAAAAAAAAATTTGTTGCATAAAATAATTTATCTTCTAAATTTTCAAATTTTTTTGAAAATCCATTAATGATAGGAAGACATGCTCTTTGAACTATTTCATATTAAAATTCCTATCATTTATCTCATAGATATATTTCATGAAAATAATACATTTTAGAAATAGCTTGCACTACATTAAATTTAACTGAACCTTAAAGTTCTGGGAATTGAACAATTTGAAAACATTTGTTAACAACACTGTAAAATTAGTAGTGACATCAGTTGTCTGTGACCAAAGTGATATTGCCACATGTTTGTTTCTTTAGGCAATAGGTACCATCAGAATAATTAGATTATATGCGTAATCTTTAAATGGAGTATCAGCAACTGGATTTTCATCATGATGATAAGCTTTGCTATGTTGTCTTGTTTGAGCATTAGTTTCTTTGCAAGAAACTAATACTTGACCAAGACAACATACAATATAATATCATTGATTTTTCTAATATATTCATCCAATTTAGCCACTTTAAATGCTTAATTCTCAGAAATTAAACTGAAGTTGAAAAGTGCCATTTCAACACTATTGAAGAAATTTAACAAGAATTGCAAATATTATTTTAAGAAATAATCCTCAAAACTGATGTTGAACAATAAATAAATTCTTATAAAAAGTTGTTTTTTTTTATAATTCTTGGAACTTTTAAAATATGTTTCATTTCTATTATGTTTATTATTTTATAGAAATCAATTATTGATATTTAATGAACTAATTAACATAATGCCTTCTCTGTAGATAAGCTTGTATCTTTATTGTCATAAGGCAATGATATAAAAATTTTAACTGAATGAATAAAATCAGATAAACAATTAGCATTAATATATAACTATTTTATTAAGTTATTCTAAAATTTTAGGTGATTAACAACAAATCTCATCAGTTTTGATTATAGAATAATCTAAATATAAATAATTAAGCATTTATATACATCATTACAGATTTTATCACTTAAAATTTAACTCAACAAAATACTATTTTAAGAAACTGAATTTTGTAAAGTTATAAATTTGTTATAAAATTTAAAGTTTATTATTATAATGATTATTTATTTATATTTAGAATATTCTATAATAACAATTTATAATTAGCAATTCAGAAATGTTATCAACCATATGAACTGTATTTTTAATGTAGAATGACTTTATATCAACTCCAATTTGGCTAATCTGGTTCAGACACTTTAAACTTTTAGAACAGATTATTATTTATATGACTGAGAATAACATTAAGAAAAATTGAAAACGTTTCTAGTAGAAACAGAATTAATTAGATTCTGTGAAAGAATTTTGTTTTATTCTTACAGATATTAGGATCCTATACATGATTTCAGTTTTATCATTATCTTAAATAAATGAAAAACAAATAACTTTATCTTTATTATTCATATATTAATTTAAATGTTAAGCTTCTTAAGAAAATTTTATAAATATATTTTTTAAAAGAATTTCCTATATTTAAAATTGCATAATATTCTTTTATATTAAAGTTAATGATTTATACGTAATGATTAATTTATAACATAAATACCTTAAATCTTTCTCCGCTATTAGGAAAACCAATTTCTATTTCTCTATCAAATCTTCCTGCCCTTTTCAAAGATTCATCCATGAAATCAGGTTGATTTGTTACTCCAATCACAAACACTCTTGCTGCAGTATCATTCTGAGAATTAGAATAATCAATAAATTTATTCTTATTTTTTTAAGTATAGATTAGATTTTATCTGGAAATTCTAAATAATATCTACTTGATTAGAAATGTTTTCTATTCATAATTCTTTTCTTTGGATATCAAATATTTATTTTTTATCATTAATAGTTTTCTTTTCAATATTTTTCTAAAGCTACAAGGTAAGAAAATATTTATTTTTAAACCATTAAGAAAATAGCACTACTAGTAAGCAATAAAGTTCAAACATTTATTCTATATAATGTTTTTGGACCACTACTGGTCCCTCTTCAGTATAAACTACACTTAAGGAAACGTATATAACATTCTTCTACGTTACAGTTCTAAACTGTCTGTTGAACAATTTAGAACCGTAACATAGAAGAATGTTATATACATTTCCTTAAGTGTAGTTTATACTGAAGAGGGACCAGTAGCAGTCCAAAAACGTTATATAGAAAAACTGTTTGAACTTTATTGCTTGCTAGTAGTGCTATTTTCTTTATGGTTTATACAACAGCAAACAGAATTGAAGAATTAGGATATTTCTTTTTAATAATAGCTCAAAATCTCTTATACAGAAAGCATTTTCAATTCCCATTTTTAATCTGAAATATTCTCAATGTTCAATCATCATTTAAATAGTTTATATAAACTGATAAGTGCTGTTTTAATTAAGAATTATTTATGAGTAGTGTTAATATTACTGCATCATTTAGTAGTTAATTCAATTATTAACAAAGATAATTTTAAAAGATTAGACTTATGTGGAGTCTAGCAAACTGTAATAAAATAATTTAATACATATTTTAGTTGATAGAATTTTATAATTATTAAAATTAATTTTTGAACAAAAATTGGAGATGTCTGGAGAAGCAAAAGGACTGATTTTATCAAACAATGATGAAACAAGATTGCCTTCTGTTAAAAAACAGGAGAATATCATCATCTCTTATCAAATAAACAAAACATATTCTTCTTGAAAATCAAAAAGAAAGGAGAGATGATAGGTGAACAAGAGAAAGAAAAGAACACTTTCCAAAACAGTGTGAAAAATGTAGTGTAGAAAAGGTAATTCTATGTCCTA
>WUQG02448547.1:0-13078 GCA_011317285.2 Androctonus mauritanicus | reverse complement strand
CCTCAAATTAGGCTGCTAACCGTACTATAGTGGGGTCAGCACTGAGTGAAGCCGCACTAAGCGAGGTATTCCTGTATAATTAAGGTTAGAATATTAAAAATACTATTTCGAATAAATTCATAAACACAATTATAATTGTATGACGATATAAAACTCATAAATCTACATGCTGTCCAACTAAATACTGTTTTGAGTGAATCGAATGTCTCCAATTAATTATGGACGTGTTACCATTTTCTAATATGTTCTTCCTATACTCATCATTTGGATCACAATTTAATCTCTGATTTATTGCACTAAACTAAGAAATGTTAAGTATAGCATGATTACTGCAATGAATTTTTTATAGATTATATAGTATTGTAAGAGAATCAAGTAAGTCAATAACGTAGAAGTTTAAACAATAAATGCTTATTTTAAATGTATTTAGAGAAAGCATCTTAATGTTTTAGTATGTTTAAAATAATCCATGTGCATTATGGTCAAAACAAACTACTGCATTGTTAATCTCTAGTAAAAACATTTTTCCAATCGCATTTAGATTTCTATAACTATCCTAACAAATCTCTTGAAGATATTTGCTGATATATATAAACGATTCAAGCAATTTTATTACTGTTATCAATATCTGAGATTTATCTATCTCTTTAATTTATTTAAACAAATCCCAAGCTTAAGAAAAGTAGTTATCCTCTGAGATATATAGTAATGAGTTTCTGTGTCTTACCATATTTCATCATTGAAATCGCTCGATGACAAATCCGAATACCTTAAAAATATTTCCTTGACTTTATCAAAAACGATTTTGATGTTTTATTCTTCCCTATTTATAGTGATTTTTATGCCAAAGTTTATTATATTCCACTCTGTTTTTAGCTTGATGTTATTTAATAATATTTAAGTTAATTCTTAATTATTATTAAATAATAAAAAAGATAATCAAGTTAATTAGCTTTGCTTCTGTAATTCCCTATATTAAAATTTAATTTTTAATGCAAGATAAGTTTTAATCTCAACTTTAAAACTAGAAAATCATATTTTTTTTTTTTTGTTTTGTTTTCAATGAAACAAATTACGCAATAAAATGAGGTTTCGAGCGTGTTTTCAAAATTTTACTGTTTTTGGGATTCAATAGATAAAACTAGGATCGATTATTTGCTTGTAAAAACTGTGAATTATCAGCTGTTTTAAGAATCCATAATATATATATCTGCTGTCATTACTATAAAAAAAAAAAGATTAATTAGAACTAGATTATAATAAATTCTCGTTTTTCCATTAAGACGATATTAAATTATCGGTTTTAATCATCTTATATTATTATAAATATTGCATTTAATAAAATCGTTCATTAATTAAAATAAAAAATTATTAATTATAAGTTATTAGCTGTACTTAAAATGTAAACAATATAAAATAATCTTCTATAAATTTTAAAAATCTCTCGTGATATTTAACACGATAACAATATTATTAATTTGGATTATGACTTATAGTGAAGTCTTGTTCGCTTCATAACTAGCGGAAAAAAGCGATGCATCAAGAATCGAAGTTTTCTACAGAGTCGAAATTTTACAAAGAATGAATATTGACCAGTTTTCTCTTCGAATATGTTTTTCTAATCCCACGACATTTCGCATCATATTTTCTGTCAGAACAGACTGTGACATTTCATTTCTGTATAGGGATAATGCAAAATTCTCATTGGTAATGTAAACAATCGTTAGATGCCAAAAACAAAAGATTTTTGTTTGACAAAAGCTTTAGAAAATTATCTTCACATTTGAAGTAATTAATTTTCATAGCTAATTAATTAAACTTATCTTCTCATAATTTAATCGAAAATATTAAATTCCTGCTCTTTTGTTTCAATTATAATAATTTAATCTAGCTAATGAGTTTCATATTGGCTTTCGATTTTTACTAAATGCTGTTTAAAAACGTGTAACAAGTTTAAACGTTTCGCTTCGACCTGTAAAACCAGAAAGAAAACAGAATAAAATTTTCATATTTTTTAAAATGATTTCATTTTTATATAGACTTTCACTAATTTAATAAATAAATTTGGCAATTTATCTTCCATATATTTGCTTGTCTGTGTTTAATGTATTTTTAATGGAGTTACACGTTGTCACGACTCATTAATTTAACAAGAGACTAAGATTTAAGTAAAAACGAAGAAGAGAAAAAAATGAATTAAAAGGTAATGGGAATCTGAAAGCTTTATAAACCTACATTCAATGAGATTTCTTAGGGGACGTGATAATTCTATTGGCAACTTCATCTAATTCTGTACTTACTTGATAATTGTACAGCGAAGAGTCAATTAGCCGACGACATGCTGTCAACATACATGTTCTCTACAAGATATCTCAAAAATTGCTGTTCTGACTTACTAGAGTATTTATTTCTTCTATTTAATAAATAATTAGTATTTTTTTGGTTTTTCTTTAAGCTTAATGCATAATTTTTATTGTAATTGTTTTTCATTTTTGATAAATTTTATCATAAAAATTTGAAAGTTCGTTTAGGTTTTGATCTTTGATAATTATTCATTGAGTGTGATAAGAAATTTAAAATTTTCTTTATCAATTTCCTGTTAAAGTATTTGAAATATTAGTATCTAGCAATTTAGTTTTTTTCATAAATTATATCATTTTTTATTAAGTAGATTTTTGAAAAAACAAAAAATTAAAAAAAAAAAAAGATAAGTTTAAAATATTATATTACGTTTAAAGTTTATAAAACAAATTTATGAAGACCTAAAAAATAAAAAATAAAATTTTTGAAAACTTCATAGACGATTTTATTTTATAAAATTTGATTTTATATAACATAGGAAAAAAAATTTACAAAATACAGTAACATAAGTGAAAATCGTAATAAAATATTTGAAAAATCAAAGAATTTTCTCTGAAGAATTATAATTACTAAAATAATAAAGTATCTACATATTCTTATATAAGATATAGTTAAGGTTGCATAACTTATTTTCGTATATTCAAAATAAATAAATAGTGCAACGTTAACTCTATCTTATTATTATATTTATATATATATATATAGAAAGTTCAACATATTTTTTTTATTAAATATATCCTAAAACCACAATTCAAAAAGTTCAAGGAAGGAAGAGATGCTGGAAAGATATTTCGATTTAAAATAAAAAGAAAAATGAAATGGCTGGAGGGACTTTAGAAAATTGCGAAAAAGAGGAGTTATAACTGAACAAATTGTGTGTTAAAAATGAATATAGTTGATGATTTGATAATTCTGATGATCGGATTCTAAATTGAATGAAGTAAAATAAACGAATATTAAGTTAATAATTTGCCTTTCAGATGAGTATATCATTCATCTGCATCCAATATTATAAAATTTTAAAAAATTCGAACTGTCACCATTTTGTAACGGGATCACGTAGGAAGTTGAAAATTATTAGGCATATATCTTGACTAATAGGAGACGGATCTTCCAAAATTTAAATATTCTGAGATATTTTATTCTTCAGATATTTTGACAGTCTGACAGATGGACAAAAATTCACACACAAAAATCATTTTTTTTAATAAAAATTGCTAAAAAATGCATTAAGAAAAAATCGAATGGAACTATCGCTGTTTTGCAATATTCTAATTCCTCAAAAATTTATTCATTGATTAAAAATATTTGAAAACTGAAAAGAAAAAAAAATTAAATGTCTGAAAACATTTAATTTTATTGATAAAATTTAAAGTAAAATATATTGTTTTCTCGATTATTTATGAGAGATTATCCTTTCTTCGGATTGCGAATTATCTCTACATAACTTTTCTGCTTTCTTTCACAGAGTTTATTTATGAAAATTGCGATTCGTACTGTATTCATGCATTAATTCATATAGAACATGCATAATATATTTCGCTAGTCGTTCAATTTCGAATTTAAAATGCTGTAAATGTTTTCTAGATAAATCTATAATATATTCTGCTGTTTATTAATTCGAAGAAGATATTATGCAGAAACATCGAAATAAGGATTTTTTTAAGGCAAAGAAACTGTAAAATTTTATTATTACTTACTGACAATTATAATATTCATACAAGCTATCTTTCACAAAACGTATATTCTACCGTTTTGTTACGATGTTACGAAAATTTCTCTTCCATTTATTGTTTACAGTTCCCATCTTCTACTATACTGTATTTTCTATCTACAAATACACTATACTCATACGTTCTTACATATTAATTAAACTCAGAAAAAATTAAACGAAAAAGTTTAAATCTTTTTATAAATTAAACAAAATTTATTTTATAAGGTTAAATTTTTAAACATTTATAATTCAAAAAAATGATTTTGTTTTCGAGAAATGAGTTTTTTAAATATTTGACAAATTTTATACTAGAGAGCTTAATGACAATCTGATACTTAAAAATATCTCCATAAACAAAAATAAATTTAAATTTAAATTAGAAACTGTTTAATCAAAGAAAAAACTTTATTAAGTAAGAAAAACTGACAGAAAATATTTTATACGATACATTATAAAAATAAAATATTTTAAAAATTTCTGTTTTTAGTTTTTATTATTCATGTTTCTCATCATTAGTATGAATAATTGAGAGTTATATTGAAATTTTGAAATGATGCAGCATCTATTAATTGCACATCAGAAAAAAATATATAGGCTATATTAAGATTTGTTGCTCATCCCATTTTGTCGAATTCGAATTAATTTTGTGTTAATGTAAAAATATCAATTTTTTAATCGATAATCTGATAGTTTAATAAATTTTATCCAGTGATTTATTGGAATTGAAATTTTTTCCTTCTTTTTCTTTGGTGACACATCTTTGTCGCATAAGAATTTTTACGATTTATAGCATAGAATTGGCAACAATGGCAATACAATAATAGCATTCGTTTTCTGATGGCAAATGACACTCCACTCACAAAAATCCCATTACATTTGACATTTTCATCTCGGATATAGTAAAAATCCCAAAAGGCATCAAGTGGAATAAAAAAAATACTAGTCTTCGGAATGATTGTGATCAAGAGAATAATGTAAAAAATATCGAGTAATTTTCGAAAATTCGGAAGAAATTCGAAGATCTAATAACTATAATGAGCAAAATATTTTTCAGTATTCGAATTTCACAATTTGTTAAGGATTTCAATTCTTTACAACAAATTTATTAGTTAAGAATTTTTTTTTCTTTTCTTTTTAAAGCTTAGCTTTATCGATAAAAATTATTTTCCTACAGTTACATTCCATAAAATAAAATAAGTATAATTTGGCGAAGTAAGCGAAGTTTATATCTTAATAAAATGAGTAGACATTTTGAATTAATATAGCATCAAACATGAACAGAAAAAAATAATTGAGTTATTTTATTTTCACGATAATGACTGATTATCGTGACTGAATCCTTAAAATGCGTGATTTTGGAAGAAACATTACTTCCATTCATACACTCAAAACTTACTTATTCTTAAGAAAATTCTATTAAATTCTGCTTAATCTCAGTTAACAACAAGAAAAATTGCGTTTAACTGTATTTCATCTTTATACATATCCATATTCAAATATTTTATTTTAATTTGACACATATTTAAGAGAACATCAATCATTGCCAGAAGAAAATCTCTTATTGATAACGCAAAATGCAGTAAAAATGACATCTGGCCTGATGGTCAATTTAATGATGTTATAACTGATTTTTAAGTGATATAGGCCGAAACATATTATTAAAGTTTGATATAATCTTTCAAGTCGTTAAATTTGACAAAATGAATTTATAAAATTCTGTCAAAACATATTATTATTTCGAAAGAAAAATCTGATGCAACTACAAGAAAAGAAATTCGTTTTCAAATATTCGCTTTAGGAAGAAGTACCGAACAAGTGACAAGATTTTTGTATTGATTGCTCGACAGAAAAGAGTTTTTTCTTATTCATTTTCATTGTACAGATAGATTAAATAAAGTACTAAATGGAGTGTTTTACAATTTTCTTTTCAAAAGTTGTTTATCGCGAAATTCTTCTCGTAAATAATTCATATAAAACTTCTTTAATGTATAAAAAAAACTAGTATAAAAGATAAACGTTGGCTATATTCGTATCCAACTGAGATAAGACGATTACAGAATTATATAAAAATTCGAAGTTTGGCTGAAATTTGATGATAATCCATTTAAAACTGCATTGAGATAAAGTAATGGTAGACAATTTTAATATATATTTATTGGAAAAAATGAGAACGATAAAGATAATATATCGATTTTATGTCTTAAAATAAAATATATAAAAAAATATAATAATATCTAAAGCAAAAATGTTAGGAATGGAGAAATATGAGTTTTTCCTGTTCTCTATATTTTTTATTTTTCTTTCATTTTTTGTAATATTTCTGTTTGAGTCTTGGATATACAGTACTGTATGCTATAAACCTTTTAATTTTTATTTGTTTCTGGCTTTTCTCTCACTGTTATAGCTTTTTTTAATCTTCTGTTTCGTGCTGAATTTTAATAAATTTGGAACTGTGAATCTGAAAATTTAATCTTGGGAAATAATATTGAAAATATTTTCACAGTTTTTTCTGTATATATATATTTTCTGGAAATATTCAGTCAATTATATGATTGATTGATAATATGCATAGACCTGCACATGGTTAACATTCTTAAAATTAAATTATTCCATTTATGGAAGTGGCAAAGCATTAATATGTATTACAACATATAGATATAACTCAGGTAATATTCAAATTTAAAGATATCACTTCAGAAAAATGATATTTAAAGTTAAAGCATTCAAATATATTTTCATTAATTTTAAAAATAAAATATAATAAAATCAATTTTTAAGCAATAAATTAAATAAGAATTTTTTACCTATACTCCTGTATCAGAGATACGCCGATTATTTTCTTATAACCACTTGAATAGATTTTTATAATATAAAAATTTAAATGATTTCAATATATATATATAGAATACTTTTAAGAATACTAAAATACAGTTATTTTTCACTATTGATCTACTATTGGATTAAGTTACAAATATTCTTAAGATTCTTTTCAACAAAATATTTTCTCTTTGTTTGTGTTGGATGATAGATGTGATCCTACCAGATAAATCATATCTGAAGTGTTTATATTATGTTTTTCAGAATTCTTTACATCATCTACACCTTGACATATTTTCGGTAAAAATATTTATAAATCAGTGCACGTTTCTTTGACTTTGAAGTTAGAAATGAAGAAAACTATAAGATCTAGGTATAAGAAACAGAAAAAAAAGTGATTTTTATAATTTATTAATAAAAAAAATTCGTATCAAAGTTTAGAAACAACAAGAAAATTTTTAGTTATAAAATAATCATACAGTTTTGCAGTTTGATACAAAATTTATACTATTAAAGTATTAAATGATACAAGTATCCCTCCTATAACACGGTTTCGCTCTAACATGATTTGAAAATTGCGGAAATCCTCATATAACAGATATTTCTACAACACGATTTTTACTTAACACAGAAAATTGCGTTTACTCTCCTATAATACAAAACATTTTCATTAATTTTTGTAAATTTATACTATGGACACGCAATAAACATATAAAATGTAATCAATAAGAAATACTTTTCTAAAATTAGTCATAAATGCAATTTCGCTAGTGTGCCGTGAGAGGGATGATATGAAATCTATTTTCGATTTCCATTTGAAATTGAGTTAATTGAATTCATTTTGAAATTGAATTAATTGGCGACCATTGAGTATTTTGTGTTCCAAACGTTCAGTTCTTGGATAAAAAAATAAGTTTTTATTCTTCAATAGAAGAATGTGAAAGTGAAGAAAAACTTTTTATTCAGAAATTTTTTTGGGATATTATGTATGTTATTATGATATTATATATGTTAAGGAACAATTGTTTTCTAGTGGGCTAGATTACAAATTTTGTAAAAAGAGCAGAAGATACACAAACTTTAAATGCAGAAAAAGTTCAGAAAGTGAAGTTGATATTGTTAAAGAAAAATCGTTCTTATTTTAACTGAACAGTGGTAAGGAAGATATAATTATTAAATAAATGTTATATAGGCTGTATACTTTTTCATTCCTTTTGTTTTCTGTATATTGTTGTTTTAGGGTCTTACGTATATATATATTTTTTCATTATGTTCCTATTATTAATATTCTTAATGAAAATAAAATTTCTTATGTGGAATTAAAGAAAGTTATGTGTCTTTAATTGGCTTTAGAACGTAATTCCCTTTTTTTATATTGGCTCCAGGTCTCATATAACACGGTTTCACATAACATGGCGTTTTTTAAGAACTTATCTACCGTGTTATAAGAGAGATACGTGTACTTATCAAATTAATACAATTTTAATGCTGGCAATAATGAAACTTTCCTAAAAATATGCAATCCATTGCAAAAAATAAAACTAAATCCATTTTAAACTTTGTATATATTTCAATAAGTTATAAAAAAAGACAATTCATTCTACAAAATTTTTATATTAGAATATATTTTTATCTTTCTAAACTAAAGAAATACTATTGGCGATTATCATTATTTTTCAGAAATATATAAATGAAGTTTTCAAATTTATTCATGTAAATTTATACTAGGATTATCTATAAAGTTCGAAGATTATAAGATTTAAAGCTATAAATCTTTTATTTAAAGTAAACAAAACGTAACTGTATAAACCAGAAATGATGATAATCTAAAAATAACCGCGATTTTTTTTATTCTTATTCCTCTTACAAAAGAATTCTTTTACAAAAGTAAAGTCACGACACAAAGAACCTTCTTCATGATGTAACTACATGTACTTCTAAGAGAGATATTCGATTTTTAAACTTATATTTCTGTCAGATAAAGGGGCTATGTTTGGAGTGGTATCTTCAAAAGAGAATTTCGACATTGAAGTTAGAATTTAAGAAATAATGACATAGAGAACAAATCAATACAGAGTTTTTAAACAACTTTTTACAAAAATTTCTAGTTAAGAAAAACCAAATAAAAAGCTTTTCAATACTAGATATTTTAATTAAAACATCTAAAGATATTTCATTCAATATTCAAAATACGAAGTCTTTCGAGTAACTAAGTGCAAGCTTAGAGAAGTAAATAAGATGCTATTTAGTAGATTTATGAATAAGGAAAGGTGATGTAGAACTGCAAGTCGACAACTTGCAGTAAATCATGAGAAAATGTGCCTAGAGAGAGAAAAAGTAGCATCACCACAGATACCATACTTCTCCCAGTAATGCATCACATCAGCACCTCCCTTGAATTCTGTTCCAAATTCTCAAAAAGTACTGCAAAAAAAATATTGATCTGAAATCGAATAAAAAAATTTTTAACATTAAATTTCTAAATATATTAATCAATAAAATTATTTAATAACATTTGTTATTTTTGGTGCAGAAATTATATAAATATTTTAAATAGCATAAGCCATTATAAATATAAACAAAAAGTATACTATCAACAGTGTGTTCGATATTTATGTTCTATAAATTATGAAAAATTTTATTTTTTCTCTAATATTAAACATAATAATATTTTAAAAATCTTAATATTTAAATTTGAATTTTGTAATAGTTAGCAGAGAAAATTTTTAAATTTTATTGTAATAAAAAAAAAAAAACTGTAGTAAGAACTTTTATTTACTTGATCATTGTCACCTACTGAATGCTTCTATTATCAAGATAAAAACTTCTCAGAAAGGAAAATTAGTAGAAAAAGGAATTATATATGAGAAATGTGTGGAAATAGGAAGAAGATCAGAAACTATTTTAGAAGAATTAGCAAGAAAAAAGAAAAGAGAATAACAATAAAAGAATCTTTTTTTAGTGTACTAAAGCTAAAAGAAAAATAAAAAAAAAAAAGACATTTAAGCGAAAATGACCACATTTATTTAAAAAAAAGAACTGAAAAGAAAGAATGTAAATAAAAATACGATGTTTCAGCGATTTTATACAATTTCTGAAATAGTAACTGAAGGAAAATTTATCTTTATTTGAAAAAATAATACAAAAAATTTGAAAATTTAAATTATCTGTGTATTATTATATATTGTATATAATAATACAATATATTATTTATTGTAAAATAATATGCATATACTAAACAAAAAATTTATTATATTAATAACAAATTAACTAATAAATTATTTAAATATCTAGACTTATATAATAAAAAAAAATTTATAATCCATTTTTTTAATTAATTTATTTTATTATTATTGATTTTTTAATAATCTTCCTCTTCATATAATGATTCCAAAATAAAACTAATTTTTTCCATAGTAATAAAAATATCGAAACTCAACTAATTATTTACCTAAGATAGATCAGAAAAATAGCATTAATAAATAATTATTTAGAGATGATATTACTTGAGTTTCAACTAAAAAAATTTATACATTTAAACAGATGTTAAAGATATCAGTTGCTGCATGATCAGAAATAAATTTTTTAGTGAAATTAATTTTTTTTTTTTTCTTGGTATGGTTCAGTTTAAAATTGAACGTTTAGATGAGAAAACACGCATATTATTTTAAATTTGCTTAATCTGAATTAACGACACCGAGAAAATTACTGCAGATAGACATGGATGATTGATAGTGTCATTTAATGGAATAAATAAACTTACTGTTATTATGTTAATTAAATTATTTAAGATTGTAATTATAGTAATACTGTTATAATATTTTACAAAAAAAAAAAAAAAAAAATATATTTAGCATCAAATAATATATTGCAATGACATAAGAAAGTAATGTACATAAAAAAAAGAAACAAACAAAATGGCGGATGTTATAATTTATACGTCACAATTACTTTAACGAATCTCCGATAAATTTCTCATCTTTTTTTTGGAGAAAATTTTATGCGTGATGAAATCTTTAAATATAAAATTATTTTTTTTTTATTTTTAGCTTTTAAGAATATAATTATCGTAGTTAAATTCACAATAGAAATATAAGTTTTTGTTGCAATATTTGAATAAAAAACTCGCTTAGTAATATTTAAAAAATCAAAAAAATAATAAAAAACATAATAAATTTTCGAAAAATAAATAACTGGATATGTATCCTTTAAAATATGCATTGTATTCGTTCAATCCCAAACATATTTTTTATATATAATTTAGGTTTAAATTTATTTTTAGCATATATATATATATATTGAATAAAGCTATCAATTTAAATAAATCTCTTTAAAATATTTTTTATAATTTCTTATACTGTAACTTTATAGATTTAAACATTAAATCTATAAAATTTTAAAATCCTGTTTTATATAAATTTTACGTTCTTTCAGAATAATCTAACTTACATTCTCAGTTACTATATTTCTTTTTTTTAATAAATATTGTATACGAAATCTTTACCGAATTATATTTACTTCAAAATTTCTTAGGTGTAAATTCAATTTTTTTTAAATATATTGTTTTCTGTTTTCGTTTTCAAATTGTTTCATTATAAATGCAAAAGTTATTTCATATATTCGAATAAAAGAAAAAAAACTCATACATTTTTAATGAACTTTACTACGATATTCATAATTTTTTTACGATATTCATAAGATCTATAAAAATTCAATTAAATGAGAAATAAACAAAATCGTTAAATGCGATTTTTTTTAATTTTTTTTTTATAAAAGAAAAATAACAAACAAATTTTCTTTAAAAAATTGTGATTATAACGGCTTTAGTAAATATTATATTATAAAATATTAAAATTAAAGATATATATTATTCTATTTAATATCATTAATCTACTTTAATAATTTTTATTTGTAATATGAGTAAGGAAAGAATTCAATTAAACTTCAAAAAAAGTCAATAAATTATTTTTAAAGGTTTTATAAAGATTTAAAACAATTTTTTTTTATTTTCTATAAAAATATCTATATTAATTGCAATTTTTATGCAGCCTATTCTATTACTAATATTTTAAACATGTGGTAGAATTTCAATAGAATTTCATTTTTGGTTTCATTTATCGATTTGAAACAAAATGGAAGCAAATCAAACATTTTGGAAGAATACGAAAAATTTCTGTATTTGTTAACAAGAATTAATAATTTTGAGCATTTAAAATCGAATAAAAAATATAATTCTTTTTATTTCAGTTAAACTTTTTTTACTTCATTACAAGTTTTAAGTTCATTTGCATAATTTATATAAATTATCTGTTGCATTACTGTATATCATTTTGATATCTGTTTCGATGCATTAGCTTCACTCTTAGATTTTTACAAAATATATTTTAGTTCTTCACGGACATCTATGTTATTGCAGTGACTCCTGGAGAAAAAATTAAAATTGTGTTAATATACTTCATTGTTTTCAATAAAATGCATTGTCGCCACAAAGTGTGCCGAGAATCATTGATGCAGATGATGTGCAACTGTAACATGACAATGTATTTACATCATAATATATAATAATGAAACACGAAACATAAAACAATGAGTAACACAACAGTTATGATTAATGCAATATCACAAAATTCTAAAGACAACATTTTTATGCTAAACTATACGTGAAATGAAATTTTATAACTACTATTAAATATTTTGACAAAATGCCACACAAAATATATTAAGACAAAGGATTTTGATTCCTTAATGTCGTCTTTCATCTGCATGACAATTAAAAAAACAGAAATCTTCGAGATTTTTATTGAAATTTTAAATGTAAAAACAAAATTTTATTGAAATTGTTCGAAGATATAGAAGATAAAGTATTTAAAAGTTTGTTTTACAACCATCGGCCGGCAGACCATATGATAAAGTCTTCTATTTGGAGTATGCCGGATCGAATCACACATATATTCAGATTTTTTGGCCCAGGGGAGTCCAGATTGTCGTATATCTATCTCTTTTGGTCAATTTCATCATGGTTGTAGACCAGGGCTGTCCAAAAGGCGGTCCGCGGGCCGCATGCGGCCCGCGAGGCTTTCACGATTTGTGATATAATATTACTTTTTAAGGTTTTTTTCACTTTCATTTATTATTTTTTTTAAGAGATTAATAAAAAGAATACTAAAATTGAAATATATTAACTCA
>WUQG02448536.1:0-13079 GCA_011317285.2 Androctonus mauritanicus | reverse complement strand
GTTTTAGAGTGTAGATTGAATTGCCATTGAAATCCAGCAAGGACAAAAATGGCATCGAGTAAGCAGACGATGCTAGTTTCTGGTACTTTCTATATACTGTACAGAGTTTTACAGCAAAGGCTATAGTTATGCCATCTGGTAAACGAATTTAGAATTAAATAGAAAATTTTTCTAAAATTTGTCAAAACAAAAAACTTTCACAACTAAAAGAGAGAGAGAAATTTCAATCGAGTATTGGTAAAGAAAAAAGGAGGATGCTAGTTATTCTGATGTAAATTTGCTACCGATAACAATAAAACTGGATACGATAAAAAGTTTAGATAATGTTTCTAACTATACATTTCTTTTGAGAAGAAAATAAAATTGTTATCTATAAATTTTAAGAGTGATTTTAATGGTAATTGCTCAATGTAAAGGAAAAACATTTCGCTGATAAAAAAAAATTCCGATTCAAAGGCTTTTATTATAAAATGCTGGACTGATCAAAAGAATTTGAAAACGGCTTAAACAGTATTTCCATTTAATTTCCATTCATGTATTTTTCCACTCCATCACTTTTATTGTGCTTTTTATAAAATATAAAATATAACAACGGAATTCGATTATTTTCGCATTCTTATAACTATTTTATTCATTGTTGTATCATATTGTTTGAAAGTATTATACAGTAATTTTGTTTTTCTGTTAATAAAAGAAAGATTTCTTTCTCTTGTTAACAGAAAAACAAATAAAAATCTAAGAAAGTTTTTTTGTTCCCAGAATAATCATCATTATGTTCTTTCAGGATTCTTTTGAGATGTAATGCTACAAGTAAAATTTCTTATAGATAACAGGCGAAATTAGAATGAAAGATCTATAAGGTTTTTCAATGCTTAACAATTATTGTTTCACATTTCTAATGCTTGGCCATTAGAGGTCTTTTAGATTTTTTAACAGTTTTAAATTTTCTTAACTTAAATAAAAACGATTTTCTGGAAATTTAACTCTGTGAATATCGACTTTCATGTTCATAAAATCTTTTAAGTTTGTTACGCATATACATAAAAATAATACGAAATTTTATACTTACTGTTAAAATTCTGTAAACAGTCTGTTTAAGAACTTTGAAAATTTCATGAAATATTAACTGAACTAAAATAATACGACTATAATAAATTATAAATAATTCTACAAAATTTAAGCTTCAGTTTCATTTTTAAAAAATTAAAGATTTTTTTAATCTTTGTTTTAATATTGGTTTTCATCTGGAATATTCCATATGCCACAACAATATAGAATAAAATAGTACACTTCTGTTTTTTTCAACAGCATTATCATTCGAATAATATCAGATTTGAATAATAAAATCTATAGACTATATATATCGCTAAGATTCAGAGGATCAAATTTGCTAAAAAAATAATAATCAAAAATAATTAAAATCTATTAATCCAAACTACAATTTATAGCATTAAAATTAATTAATACAGTAAACAGTGTAAAGAGCAGAGGCCATTGTACTTTACGCTAAGGAATAAACTTTCGATTTTCTAACAGAGAACAGTTTAGAGGAAATATTTTTTGCTTTATAAATAACAACATTTAAAAAATCTAGCAATAGATAGCCGAAATTCGTATGATTTGTCGTTATATATGTTGTAAAACATGAGAAATATTAATGATTTGAAAAGCTTTCTTTCGCGAAAAATGGGTGTAACTTATCATTTAACAAAAGAATTTCTTATATATTATTTATGATGATTTAAATTAATTTATATTATTTTTATCGTGAATTACTGAAAATTCCATATTATCTATCGTGATAGGTTATGTGAAGCAAATATTTCCTGATAGGCTCTTTAGAAAGTTTGCATTTTGAAATTTGTTTGTTTAGAGACTATCAAATAAATTTTTATCCTCTCATATGAATTTTTTTTACTTTTTCTATCTTCAACTTTCCGTGATTATTTTTATAACTGATATAATGTATTCTATATTTATCATTATTTTAAAATTGTTTGTTTATTTTATCAGATATTGTACAAATAATAATATATTGTATAATATTGTATAGTATGTATAAATGAAGATTATAAATAATTTATATATTAATTATATATTATTATATAATAATATACAGAAGAGTCTTCTTAATTAGACACATATGATTACGGGGCTTGTCGAATTTCAGAGATTTGTTGGATTATTGGATGTTCAATGAAAAAAAATGGAATTACATAAACGAATACGCTCAGGTTATTAAGACTTTCCTGTCACTGCTTTTGCGGTTCAATTCTTTTACAAATCCATCAATTTTACCATGATTTTTTTTTAATGTCATAAATTGTGGCTCGTCCAATACCATAAAACGAAGCCAAATCATTAAACTTTTCTCCCAAGTCAAGTTTCTTAATCATTTCTGCCTTTTTGACCACAGTCACTGTCTTATGTTTTCATTTTTCACCTTTTCGCGATTTGTGACATTACATAATGATAAATAATAAATACTGATACGGTAAAAACACTGTTTTACAGTAAACAGTGTACTGAAAATTAAAAATTAATCTGAGTATAATGCCTACGCAACGAACGAATAGCGACTGATAATTTGTTTACAACAGTTTCTCACATCGATAAGTTGACATGAAAATTTCACGTGGACAGCGCAGTGGTTCACAGTGTGTCGGACTACAGAGATACAAGTGTACTGTATACACTAAATGGTATATTATTATATACTATAAATATCCTATATTACGGGATATTGTATCCTAATTTTCGAAGGAAAGCTGTCTGTTGTGCCCAAGTAATAACGGTTTAATTACAGTAATGCTTAAAAACTTGCATCACTTTTCTTTTTTATCTGTATATTCTAATACATGTAATACTGTATATTGTATCGTCAGTTGCTTGTATTGCATCATTCTATTACAATAAGTCTCATGGATGAAGTAACATGAGCAGCTGACGGTATAATATACAGTATTACATTGTAATATTTATTATATACAGTATTGTACATTGTTATATTGTTTTATTTATAGCCATATGTTGCAAAGAATCATTGATGATGAAATCATCAATATTTTGCAACACACGGCTATAAATAATGGCTGGTAATTGACGACCTCGTAAGTATAATTAGTATTTGTAACTTGTTGTGAAGATACTCAATAAAAAAATTTATCCATTTAAATGAAGGCATTTTCGCTGCCACCCCAAAATGTCCCAACCTTTGAGAGAATCTTGTCTCGGGTAGCCAGTGGCGGATTTTCGCAAAAAAAAAGTTTTTATTTGTTCGATTTTGTTATATACTTGTATACATTTTTCTAAAAGTAAAAGAATTGATTTTCTAAAAAGAGAGAGAGATTTATTTTAATAAGGCCCCAAAAATCTCTCACGCTTCGGGTCCTTTAAGGCAAAGTCTACTGCAGGTAGCCTGTGTTATCTGCAGAGGCGTTGAAGTTTCCACGGCAAGTTTGACCCGAGGGATCAAATGTATAAAAGGTTTTGTAGAACAGATTATATATATATATATATATATATATATTACAGTATATATTGAATTCTGTAAGAATATTCTGGCCATTACATAAAATCTTGATGCCACATCATTTAATTGTATAACTATGTATAACCATAGTTTTCGGCTGATACAAGTCGGTACCCGAACAAGTTAAATATCGGTGTTTTGTCTTTCTTGCAATATCTGAAAGATTTATAAATATCTCAAATTATTTCTTTATTATATCTTAGATCAAAATTAGAATAAAATATTTAAAAATACAAATTTTCAGTAATATACTTTCTATGATACATTTCAGTAAAATACTTTCTGTATTCCTGTATGCAATTATCAGTTATTCTGATGATATTTATTTTTATCGTAGCAACAAACTTAGAAATAGTCTCATAAATGCAACTACAAAAACCTTTATTACAGTGTTTCCCAAACTGTGGGGAACGCAATAATTAACAGAAACATAATTTTTTAGACAAATAAATACAAATTGGTGCAGAAAAAAAAGAATCAGCAAAAGGATTATAAATTCAGTACATATATCCATGTATCCAGAAATTTCCTGTTGTAGCTATTTTAAAGACAAAATAACGATCTCGTTTAGTGATTGAAAAAGAATTGCGAGAATCTTTTTCAATGACATCCCGATTTGAGAGAATTTGTGCTGAAAAACAAGTCTATCGATCATATTAAATATTAGGTTGTATTAAACATATATTCTATTTTTCGTTTTTTTTGTAAGTTTATTTAATTGTATAAAAATTATTACATAATAGTAAATATATTTTTTATATATAAGAACTTGATTCATACAAAATATGGTATATTGTTTTGTAGTATTAAATTGAAAGTAGAAAATATTTATAAAATTAGACTACTATGAAAATGATATGCGTACCAATTTTTATAAAAAAAGAGGGGCGCAGATACAGAAAGTTTAGAAACCACTGCTTTACTATATTCCTGTTAGATTTTATGAATTATCTACGTGATTATCACTTTTAATAACGAAATTTTCTCCTTTCGATAATTTTCTTCTAAAGATTTGGAAAAGAAAATTTTAAAAAATTCACATAATTCTCCCTTTTTGAATTTTATTATAAAGTATATAGACGCTACAGTGTGTCGAAGAAATTTTATAAAAAGATTTTCCATTATTTTGATTCTGAATAGAAGCATTATCCAAATAACAACTTAAAAGATAGGAAAATAAAACCAAAACGTGCAAAGAAAGTTTCACCATAACTAACAGAATGGAAATGCTTCAGTCAACTACGATTGTCAGAAGGGCAGTTGTATGTAGAATCCGCGATTCGTAACTGCTTTGTATTTTCTATAAACAGTGGTCCAGTTATCTGTATAAAAATTAATAAAAGATTAACATTCCACGTTAAATAAAACAATAGAAATTTTTAATTGCATATAAATTGTGTTATATACCTCCATAAAAATATGATATTTTGATCGTATTATAATCGATCAAAGTTTAAAATTGCATTTTATAATATGCCATGTGGAAAACTGAAGTGGTTCAACAGAATAAACACCAGTATGTCTAGATAGCGTTTAATTCTATTTAGAACAGTAAGTAAAATAGCCGATTTCTGGTAAAGAGCATCAAGAAATTAAAAGTTATATATGGCGACTTCTACTTTTTATTATTGATATTGTTTTTTTTTCTGATATTCAAGCAAATATAAGAAAAGCATATCAATATTAAAAAGTAAAAGTCGTCATACATGTGAACTTTTTATTTTAAAAATAATTAAATGTTACTGTTTTGTTCGAGGAACTTTTTGTATATTTCCTCAAGCATTAAATTAGTTAAAAATTTTTCAAAAATTTAGTCGTAAGCTCTAATTAAGATAAGCATATTGTTTAGCATTTTTTAAGAAAAAAAATTAGCTATAAATATTTAAAAATTGCAAATATTACTTATGAAATTTTGTGGATGTGATTGTGTGTTAATTGATCTTGGTGATGCATTCTCTAATTCTGTAAGTTCAACTGTTTAAAAATAGCGGATATTCAAACTTCAAAATATTTCTCTCTAATAATTTTTAAACTATTTGATTTGATTTTTATTGAATTTAATAGACTTATCAGACCATTAAAGTCGACTTTGAAATAAAATTAATCCTTGTTTCAACTATTTTTAAAAATGGCGAACATTCAAACTTTTACAGATTTCCTCAAGTGAAGGTGATATGAACTTGACATTGAACAATCAAATAGTCAATCTCGAATCATTTTTCAGATTGATGATGGTATATTTTAATTGTATAATTATCTTTAATCATTTCAAAGTTCGGTACAAGTTCTCAAAGTAAGAGCTTAGTTTTTCCAAGCGACTTGTTTAAATAAATCTCATATTTAATTTAAACCATATTAGTACTTTAATATATTTTAATGCCAAATTGTTAATGATGGACCACATTGTAGACTAGAAAAGCATAAATTTTATTATAAGTTACGTATATCCTAAATATCTTATTATAAAGTATTTTTGTTTAAAAATTAGCTAGATTTTATAAGTAAAGATGTTCCGCAAAAAATGTGATATTAACTAAATATTTTAAAATATTAATTTGCGTTTTGTTCACTTTGCTTGAATAATTGTAATTAAAATCTAATTTAATTTTTTCTGCTAAATTAAACAAAACTTTCTACTCGTATGAATAAATAATTATCATCCGTTAGTTGTTGTTGATATGTCGAATTTTTATCATCTTGAATAATAAGAGTGGTAAATAAGTTTACTTTGATACAAAAATGAAAAATATATGATTTTAAGCTATTATGAGATTATTCTAACATAATAATAACATTAATATGAATTTATTTTTACTAAAAGTTGCTGAAGCAAGCAATTCAGCAATAGACTGATTATTATTATGAAAGAAATTTTGAAAATATAAAGTTTAGTGTATCAATAAAATCTTCTGTGGTTTCTTTTGCAAATATTTTTATTCCTTCCTTTATAAGACTTTCGATCAGAAACAATTGAATACTTGATTAACTTAGATTTTTACTTTGACACGAATAATAATCAGCAAAAATATTTTTATACTTTTTCCTATTTTCTACAATTTTTTTTAATATAAATATTTTATATTAATATTTTCAAAATTAGAACAGAATAGTTTTATAAACAAGCTACATCATTGAATTGCAGCGTTATTCATTAAAATATTTTATATTGTGAGGAATATTTTGTATATCAATGGAAATTTGAGGATTTTACTCAATTAAATCAATTTTGGCAAAAATAAATCCCGAAATCTTTGATAATATATTTTCACGTTAATAAATATTACTAACACATAGCGATATATTAATAATGTGTTATTAATATAACAAATACAGTATATTACTAATACTGTATATTTATGTTTTCTTATATTGCATACTTTTTATATAAAATTAATTTATACATTACGAATATCAGAAACTTATACTACTATGATATACAGTTTTCTACTCATTGTTGAAATTACCAAACCACTTGAATGCTGTTAAACATTCAACTGACTAATTTCATAATTTGGAAGCAGCGTTTAGTATAATATAGTAAAATTGGTTCATTAATCCTATTGTTTACATAATTAGCAACTTGCCTTATACGATGTTCGCATGATGATAAGTTTTCTCCTGCGATAATGGCCACTACAATATCTGTTTTGTTTTTAAAAGTGAAACAATGGTGAATTTATTTTTAAATTTAGTAAAAGTTTAATGAGTACAGTATTCATTGTCTAACAATTTTTAATTTTTTTAAACGATAATTCTATATTAATCGATTTGTATAACTTTTTTGATTAAAAACACAACATATATAACTAAAATAAATCTGTATAGAGTGTTTTATTAAATTTAGATGATGCATTTTTACATTACAGCATATACTTAGCTAAACATTCCTCAAAAATTGCTTATAAATTAGAAAATTTTAACTTAAATTTAAATTTTTTTTAGCTTTATTTCTTACTTAAAATATGATGGTTAATATTTTGGAATGGTTATTTGAGATTGAAACTTTTATTGTGATGAAATAAATCCGAATTAAACTTGACTTTAAGTTATTATACTATATTAGAAACAGAAGAATGTCAATAAAATTTCAAAATCATAAATTTTTATTAATATAATCTACGAGAAAACATAACATTCCTAAAGATATATAGAACCTATAGATAAAAATCATATGATAACACCAATACTGTAACAGTATTCTATCCTGATACTATTATAGTAATGAATGAGTCTTAATGGTAGAAATTTTGAATGATCGTTATTTTTACGGTTATAAAAGTCCGAAATGGATTTCTAAATGTATTTTATAGATTTTTGCAATTCATTACACAATAATTGGTTTTCACTACATTTCACAATTTTTTTTTTCTTTTCTTTTGAAGAAGTAATGCAGTAAGACACATTTAAAAGTCAGTATTATTTATTAACTTAATGTTGAAAATACTGCGGAGATGATTCATCTAGTTGATCATTTAAAGCACAATAAAAAATAAACTGAATATAGATTTTTAGTTCGAAGAATTTTAATAGAAAATATTCAGGTTAAATTTAAAACATTAAAAAAAAAAAAAATACAGTCTTGCTCTTTTAATTACGATTATTTTCCATTATTACCTGTGGAAATTTAGCATTTATAAAATAGTTTACAGACATGTCTCATATCTTTTATTAGATATGAAACTTTTGAGTAAAATTTTGCAGTTTGTAAACAGGAGGAACTTTCAGAAAACAATTATTTTTTTCCTTTATTTTGATAAATATTTTCCTCTGTAATTTTAAATATTTTTGATTTATAGTCACGTAATATCTTAAGTATAATATTTTAATTATAAAAATACTCTAAAACAGAGGTTCTTAACCTTTTGATGATTCCAAATTCCAGACCCCAGACCCTCAATAGATTGTCCAATATGGACTCTTAAGAAGATTCTATCGCGTTCCATTCATGTAATACCCAAGTATAAATTAATGCATTAAATAAAATAAATACCAGTAACCAAAGATGAGTCCCATATCCTAGAATGTAGTTCCTATATCCCACAAGGAATATGGATAACCCCGGTTAAGAACTCCCTGCTCTAAGAATAATGTATAAGCTTATATCAAAACTGAAATTTTATGTTATGTTAAAGTTCTTATATTCATTAAGATATCAAATGAATTTTTTGTTAAACATTTCGTGCTTATCATTGATATCGTTTTCAAAAATTCTGTTGAGGAAAATACCATAAATATAATTTTAGAAAACTGAAACAATGCACAATATTTATTAAGCTTCAATTAGTGCCTCGTGCATGTTTTTTATTAATGAAAATATGATGCTAGTAAGAAGTTATGGACTTACACCAAATCTTCCGATAAATAATATAATTATAAGAATTATAAGCAATTTAGAAGTTAGTTAGATTTTATTTAAAAATTAAGAAAGATAATTTGAAATTTTGTAGAATCAACATTTTTATAATAATATAATGATTAACGGATTATCAAGCTAATTAATTTTTGTTTGGAGATATTTGGATTTGAAAAACATTTAAGATGCTTAGCATTTTTCATTTTACGAGATATCTTTATATACTCTAATATTTTGTTTAATGTAAATGATGACATGGTCATTCATAATAATAATCGACGATTATTGAAAGTTTAGTTCTGTTTCGTTAGTGCAATTCTTAAAACTGTTAATATAGTTCCATTTTATATTAATCAGTTTTTTAAAATCAAAATATAAAATAATTAATCACGAATATGATTTGTATATTTATTAATTTTTATCTGTATATGTCGATAGGGCCGGAGGAAGAATCGTCAGCGCCTTTATGTAAAACAGTAATTGGCATACCCTCCCTCAAAAAAAGAAAAATTCTACGTGATTTTACATACATTTTAATGTTTTAATGTAGCACATTATATATATATAAACTGCATGGATAGTAATAGTAGAAACGGACTGTTCCTTTTTCGCATCACATAGCAACGTGATGTGAAATATGGATCACGTAAACCCAGCGTAAGAAGACATAATTGAGAATATAAGATAAACACAAAGCGTAGGAAATTATAATTGACAAATCGCATTTCAAGAAGTGATTATTTATATTTCCTTATTTTGTAGAAATAACGAATCAAGTAATATTAATATATATTCAAAACAAAAATGTATTAATTTTGCACCGTTTTGGCGCCCTCATACTTTGCTTACCCCCTTCTGCCGGCTCTGTAAGTCGATATATTATCGATATTGTCAAATATTTTGCCGATATTGAAAAATATAATCGATTTTGATAAAAAATTCTTATGCTTATAGATATATATATATCTGCATTTACATTTTTGTATCCAATCATGACAAAAATGTAAGTTTCTACGTTCCTTTCCTATCTCACGCTAGCGATCTTACTCGCTTCTATAAGTAAGAAAACTTTTGCCTTCCTTTCAATGTTTCCTCTTCTAATATCTTCTCTTGGGCTATATCTTTCAGTTCAGCCTACCATCTCCCCCAACTATGCTTATATTTGCTACAATTTACATAGAATCATATCTTGGAATTACATTTCAATATTTTATAAATGAAAATGTATTTCACTTTATTTTTTATCATCATTTCAATCTGAAAACTAAAAATTCTGTGAGCTGCAACCCATTTTCTCAAAATATTTTCATCAAGTGACGGACTAAAGCGATGTGTTATCTAGTCTGGACGTAATCATTCTCAGTTAACACTATTTCAAGTAACCGTTATTCTTGGTTAAAGTCTGAGATATCAATTTGTTGCAAATAATAACAGAAATTTTAAGATGTTAGAAAGAATGCTACTGCATATTTTCAATGTTTAATCATTTAAAAATAATTCTTCGCCAGATATCATTGTTAGCTCTCTTATAGAAGAATATAATTTTGGATCTATTCCTAATATAAATTTTGTGATGATAAACGGATTGTTTTATGATCAAATTAAATGCTATCAAACTTTTTATATAAGATACAAAATGTACATATTCATGATCTGAAATCAGTGACGGAATTTAAAATTTTTGGTCTCCCGCAAAATATTATTCGGGCTCCTACCATTAAAAAAATTTTATTTGGATATTTTTATTAGAAAAAATAATAATAATGAACAATTTGCATCATTTAAAACATAGTTGAAAACTATCAAAAGGAAAATGAATTTTAAATTTTAAATTCTTCCTCCTGGAATTTAAATTTTCAAAATCTCTAATCAAATCTTTTATTTCCATATTTTTGGCTAATGCTCCTACCACCACACTGCTCTGATTCAATTAATATTTCACTCTTTTCATGGTTCATTTAATTATTATTGTATTATGGTGTTAATTTAAAAAAAAAATAGTAAAGAAAATTCAGAGGATTTGGGATCTGGCACATTGTAGTTCCTCCACTGTTTGAAATGGACTTACAGTAAATTTTATTATGCTGATAAAAATTATTTCAAATTATAATTTCGAAAAATACTAAGCCAACAATTAAAATTTTTAGGAAGTGAAAATATATTTTCGAGTGTTTTGTTTATTTTATCAGGTCATTCCAAAAGTAATGTCGTTTCTATCATTAAATTTTGAAAGGATATAAAAGATAAATCACTTGCTTGATCACTTGTTGATTTAATCAAGTATATAATCTCCATTTCAATCAATAACACTCTTCCAATGTTGTGAAAGCTTTAAAAATTGATGTTTAGACAGTCTGAGACATGTTTGAACAAGCATAATATAAAAAAAGTATTACTTTTAGGATGACCTGATATTTTGTTGACAAATTTATATTATTATTAGTAAAATATAATAAATATTTTGCTTTTTGTTGTATTTTATTTGCTTTGAATCTAGTTAATTATTTGGAACATCTTTTACAATTAACATTTTAGGCATAATTTTATTTAGTCAATTAAAAGTTGTAGAGCAAACATGATTTCTTGCTATATTTGCGAACTTATTGTTTTGATATAATTTTCTTTAGTAGGAAAAAATCTCAATGAAGCTATAGCAAAGAATTCTCCCAAAAAACTTTTAAAGATAAAATAGAATTATCTCATTCCCAAAATAAAGCTCTTTACACAATCACCCACACGAAATAATTACACAGATTTAAAATAAAAAGACCAACAAGCACTTTCAATAAGATTAAACTGCTTAATAGAAAACGTAGCTTGTTTCAATTAAACTGGTTAAATTAAACTTCATACCAAAATTAGTTTCTTACCAGCTCTCCTCCTCTTATCAAATCGGAAGAGTAATCAAAATGAACAACTTTTTAGATAAATAATATTGCAAGTGAAAGATCATTACTCTTCCGCTAATTTTTAAATAAAATCCCATAAAATAACACTAATAAAGATGCAACACTTTTAATATCTAACTGCTGTTTCTAACTCTTGATTTCTTGGGCTATTCTCTTGCTATCCTACACAACCAAGATGTCGTCTATATAGTTTTAGTTTCAGATTATCTGAAACTAAAACATGGCATAATTAGTTTCTCTTTCCTTTTCTGAACAACCAGTTCAGCAAGACCTCGGCCATATAACTGCCTATGGGAACCATTACGGCAGAGCCTATAAAACCTCTAAATAAAATTATTTAAAATGTAGGATCTTAATCTCCTGTAAAAATTGGTGAAATCTGAGGTCTATATCATTACACTTTTCTCTATATGCAGAAAAATAAGCAATAAAAGTATACAGTATTAAAATAATAATATACTATTCATACCCGATTATAATTTGCTTTGAAACATGAATGAACGTGAACCAAAGTTAGTAGGAAACTTAATTCGATTTTGAAATTTTATGATCAAGCTTAATAGATATTCTAATTAAATATATATATATATATAATATATTTAAAATGTTTGAGAAAAAATATTCCATTTGAAAAATTTGGTATTTTTGGTATTATTTTCTGAAAATATAATGCAAAAATAAAAAGGTTTAAATAAATTTTTTAGTCTCTTTTAATTAGCAGTATACAATAATTTAGTATTTAAAATGTAATCGTTATTAGACTTAAGAGGTAATAATTATTTTTAAAATTAAAATAAACTTTCACAGGAAACAGAAATAATTTATAATAACTATGAAGTCAAGACTTTAAAAGTAAAATTACGGCTATAATAATAGATTAGAGATAATGAAATAGAATTTGATCATAATAGAATATTCATTATTTCTTGAGATCTCTTATACAGTATATCTGTATCTTAATATATAAACATAAAAACTTGTTTTGTAACCAAAATTCTGTATAATTTAATAAATAGCACTAAAATATAATAAGCCTACATCTGTTGTTATATTTGAAGTTTTTTTAATTTATTTGTTTAGGTTTAAATATTTTATTTTTGATAGAAATTTTAATAATTATTATTTAGAATACAGTAAAACTTCGATCTAACGTTTTCCAAGGGGAGGGCGAAAAAAACGTTAGATTGAGGAAAACGTTAGATCGAGAAACGGCAAAATAGAAAAGGCATACATATATAGGTAACGCGGACCTGCAAAATTTTGCAATGTGAAGAGACTACTAGTG
>WUQG02448525.1:0-13079 GCA_011317285.2 Androctonus mauritanicus | reverse complement strand
GAGACGTCTTAAGCATACTTTAATACAGTCAACTTTCAAGCCTCCCAACGTGCTTGCAGTGAAGCAAACAATTTGTCAGTCGCCATCTTGTCACACTCAAAACAATTAGCTGTCGAAAACTATTGATGTGGTTTTTAATTTCTTAATTAATACTAAATTTTCTTTAGTTTTGATGGACAGGATTTATTAATATATCAAGCTTTTAAGAGTGCAGACTATTATTTATTTGTTTTGCTCTCTCCATTTATAATATTCATGCAATATACTGTAAATATAATTTTCTATATTTCATGCTTAAAACTAATGAAAACAATTTGAGTGTCCGTCCTAGTTTGGTCTGTGATTTCTAAAATAATTACTACTCATTAAGAATACTGTGATAACATTTATTTATAAAATACATAATTCACATTTACATATCATTGACCCTTAAATATGATACATTTTGTATATAGGTGTCTTATTGAATTACACTTATTGATGATGTTTTTGCTCCAATAGAAATATCTGACACGAAGATAATTTTCGATAATAGATTTTGTTAAAAAAATAACATGATTTTCCATAGGGGATGTATCATACATATGATTTTCTAATGAAGAAAAAATATTGCAATTTTTTAAAGTATATAAAATATGACTTGTAAGAGTCAAGATACCATATTTTTGAGCTAAACCGTTATCGGAATTTATGCATTGTCTAAAAACAGATTCACTTTTCTTGCATATAAAAAAACACATCATCAGAGGGATGAATTAATTTTCCTTGGATTTTATATGATACTAGTGAATGTTGATAAAGTGGATCTTTTGTATATAGTACCCTATACAATATTCACATTTTAATAAAGAATTTAATTTTCTCAATATAAGGCCGGCTATATAGTAGACAATATGTTTTGTTGTCTCTGTAAGTGCTCCACAATTAAATAAGTAATCATGATCAAGTGGAGTATCAATATCAATTAATTCATCAATAGCACGATAATCTCTTGATGATGAATTAATAATCATTTCTGATGTCTGCTTAAAAATGCTAGTTGCCTTGATTATGTTTATATTTTGTAAGTTTGAGCAGTTTCCATTACTTGTATAGGATATTTCAGAATGCACTAACAACTTTTTATATGCTGCTATAAATTGCCTTGCAGTTGGATTTTATCATCACATCAGAAATGTCATCATCTAATAATTTTTTTTCCTTTAATTTATTTAGCAAAGACGTTAAATTTTGAATTTTATTTTTGGATCTTCTTTGTGGTTGTTGAAGAACTTTTATTCTTTTTCTATATTGTAAATTTTTATTTTCTAAATCTTTTATTTTTCTTTTCAGAACTGTCGTAGAAATTGATGTATGATTCACAGCACTCGCATGCTTAGAGAATTATTGAGTTCCAAATTTTCATTATCAGTTCTTTGAATCTAGAACATATTTATTATTATTATCATTGAAATATAATTTGTGCATATTAATTTTTTTATTTTTATGTAACAATACCAAAGAATGAGATTTCTCTAGTTTAATATTCTCACCTGATCAGTAATGTTTAATGAGTCATCCACTATATTACATGGAGTAGAGGCAGATTCTCTCAGATCACTAAGCTTTAATATAAAAAGTTATATAAAATAAATTATATCCATCAAAATTTAAAAAAATATCAGTTTTAATGCTAAAAGTTATTTATAGATTATTAAGTATATATTTATTTATAGATTATTAAGTATATATTTACTTCATTATTGTCTTTAAAACAGTAATTTCTCTCATTAGAAAATATATTTCTATTTTTATTAGGAGACTTTCTTTTCTTTTGAACCTAAAAAATTTATTATTATTTTATTGTGAATATATGTTTATGCATGCTAAAGTAAATTAAAAAGACTAAGTATATGAAATTATATTGACAAATTCTATAGAAATACAAGAAACTAAAAGATAAGTGAATCTTACTTTTTTAAGATAGAATGGAAATGCTTCAAAGATATTTGGAACTGCATTTTCCCTAAGTCTAACATAACACAATGATGTGTGATCAATCTGATCTTCTGAAAAGTGTTTTGAGCAAAGAATGGCACGCTTTGAAAGTGACCAATTTTTCCTTCTTACTGCATTAATCCAGGAAGTTCTGCGTTCTTTATTTTGAGGAAAACTGAAAGAGGAATTTAAGTTAGAACATTACATTAGCTAAAATGTGGTTTTGCACTAAGTTCTTTAATTAATAAGTACATTATTAAAGCTTTTAGTTACCAATGAAAGGTAATTCCTGGGATCCTTTTTGATAGCCTATTTGTGCACCCAAATGCTGAACAAGCGGGCATTTTTGAAGATAAAAACTTTATAAAAGTACTACACTCAAAGCAGTATACTCTTCTGAGTGTTACAAGATGGCAGTCTGAGGGTGGTGTGGCTTCAACTTTATTGGCAGAGGGCGTCTCCTGTAACCTCCTTGACTAGCACAAACTCCCCTAGTGATTAATTTTTGTACTAACTGCCAAATTAATAATTATTAATTAATTTTATACTATGGTGCAACCATCTATTGGATTAATAATAAATAAAAGAAAGTATTTTGAATGAATACTAAAACATATTTATCCTAAGTAAATGATGAATTAAAATTAATAAATAATATGATATATTATTGACAGATATGTCTAGAAATTTTTTCTAGTTCATCTAATAATATATTTTTACCAATAGCATATGACTTCTTCCTCTTTAGAATCTGGCATATTTTAAAATCTACTATTTAATGTTCTAAATGTTCCAAATTTTAGTGTATATACTGTTAACTTTTCTTGAGATTATTTAAATATTCATTCAGAATCTTAATTTTTAATATCTATTTTAAGAGGAGTTATCAATATGCAGTTATAAAACATATTAAACTTTATTTTTAATGTGTTGGCCAATTCATTTAGAAATGTTTTGTATATCGAGAAAGATTCATTGGACCTCTCAATTTGCTGGAATATGGAATTGTTTCATTCATAGTCCAAAGTGCAGAACTCCTAATTATCTATACTGTATATATAAAATGCAACATTTTTCTGTCTGCTGCAAATGCACTTGCAGCATTCGACCCTTAGGACAAAATTTGGCCTGGAGACTTTATGTGATCTTGCAAGTAACATAAGTTACATTGGATCAAGATTGTTCCAGGAGGCAGGGGATTTTGAGATGGCAACACAAATGCTTTCATTAGAATCTTTCAAAGGGATCAAATTTAGGATGACATCACAGTTGCACTGGCATGATGTCATGATGATATCAATTACAAAACATAATTGTTGTGACATCTTGATGACGTAACAATGGACTGATATCATGTTGCTGTTTTGATGACATCATTATGACATTATTTTCTGGCTAAATCAATGATAAAACTGGAAATAAAAAGCCAATGGATTATAAATACTATAATGAATTATATGATATCATCACAATGTAACAATGTTTGACATTCAAAACACAATTGTTGTGATATCATTACCATGGCTATGTGACATAATTGTGATTAGCCAACTGATTTCAAATGCTATAATAAATGAATTATATGACAAAATGATTTTGTTTGAATTCAGAATGTCTTTATAAGATCCCATGACATCATTGTGATATAACAAATAGATAATATCATATTATGATGATGACATATAAGCATACCAATGAAGTCATTGTCAGATAATATTGATAAATGATCTTGCAATTTTATACTTTAATAAATTCAGAAAGAACAAACAATTTTTATCAGTTGTAATCCAATGTAGTCTAATAATATAACATTTCAATAAACATTAAATTTGAAATAATAAATGAAATCAATATATGAAATAATTTCCAATTAAAAAAATTTTTACTGGGATACAATGCAACAAAGATTGATAAAATAATCAAGTTTTTGATAGTATACGATATCATAGTATTATGAATTTTAGTGTTCCTCCAAATAAATTCAATTTACTTGGAGGAGCACTGAAATTCCAATTTTTCAAATTGAAGAGCAAAAAAATATATTAATTCATAAGCTTGTGAATCTTCTGAAAATTATAAGAATGTATTAAAGAACAACTGAATGACTGAAACTGTAGAAGAAATCAACATGCAAATAATCAAAATCTCTAATTTTCCCTAATATGTTATGCTTTCAAACTATGCTTGAGCAACATCAGTCACACTTTACTAGTAATTTAATATTAAAATACTAATTTTAATTTTTTTTTTTTTTTGAAATAACCATAAATATAAAAATCTAGATTATTAAATTTGAAAAGAATCTTTATGCCATATTATGATTGATCAAAAAATGCATAAAAAATTTTTTTGTTATATATATGTACAGCTCTTTAAAGGAAATAATTTTATTTTTTAAAACGTTTCTGTCCTTTCTTTGAGACCCTTGTAAGTAAACATTTTTTTTCAACAAACTTTTTAGAACAGAATACAGCTTTTAGAATGTGCATAGTTTTTAAAATTTTTCAGAACTGATTTTGTTTTTAAAAAGTTTTTCATATTAAAGAACAGGCGTTTTTAACAAATGGTAATAATAAAATTATTATTCTAATATAAAAACTAATTATTAGAATAAGATACAATTCAAGAAGAAATTAATTTCTAATAATAATAATTTTTAATTGATGTTGAAAATATAAGCAGTTCTCTATTTATGAGTTTCTGCTTAATAAGTTATCAGATTTGTAAATTTTTTCAAATATAAAATATCAAAAAAATCAAAATATAAACATCAATTGCAATAAATAAGTGTTAAATATTCATAAAAAAGTACTTCAGTTCACATCTGTAGTTGTATAATATGGTATAATTGGATTTGTAGCAAAAAAACTGTTGTTTGCTATGAAATCAGAAAAATTAAAATGATGGTTAAAAAGTGGAAATAGCATACCCACTGCTTTTACTAGCATTTTATGTAAATAACTTTTATTCCTGGATTGTATTTAAAACAGTTCATCTGTATAAAGCTCATCTATTTATCTGTTAATAATAATGAAAAATAAATATTCTTTAACATTTTTATGACATAATTTCTTTATTATTAAAATTTTCTTGAAGTAAAGACTATATTTTATTTCTTTAGATAAATAAATCATTATTTAAATATAAATTACTGATCTTGTAGGTCTTTATTTAATTTTAATTGTAGTCAGATTTCATTAGTGAGAATGAAACCCTTGATTTTAACATTGTCTCTGGAAAATTGACTCTTGATTTACAAGTTCTTAGTTTACAAGCAATTTCCAGGTCCAAATTAACTCTTAAAGTTAAGAGCTATCTATAATAATTTTTTAAATAACATGAAAGACTTAAATAACAAAAGATTATGAATCCATTTTAGCCTTAAATTATTATAGATGCAAAATTAATATAATAATTTTTGGGAAATTTGATAAATCAATATTTTTTTTTCTTCTTTCATGGTAACTATATTATTTTGAAAATTTAATTCTTTAAATATGCAATATTTTAGAGGTAAAAGTTGATAGTAGCCATGTATAGCCATCAGCAGTTTTTATATATTTATTAGAGATTTAGGTAATGCATTAAATTTAGATATAGCATGATCTGTTTGAACTGATATACAATATTTAAACAAGCTACAACATGCAAATAGCTAAGTCCAGGAAAACCAAATCTTTTATTAAAAAAACATTTTCAATCTTAATTGAAACTCACTCTCAGTTCACATACAAGAATTCAAAAATTAAAATAGAATATTCATTCTTATTTTAACACATTCAGTTTGAATATATAAGCAATGTTCTACAATATTTATGTAACAATAATTTATAATATATAAATTACTGTTACATAAAAAAAAATAAAAACAAAATGAAAATAATGCATTTTGAATATATCACATCATATAGATTATACTCAAATTATCATCATTACAATTATGCATTAATTATTAAAGTTCCAATACTTACTAATAGTAATAATAAATATATGTATTGCCTTACAATATGCATATAATAAGTATTATATATAATATTAACATACATTATATATAATAATATTCTAATTATTTGGATATGCCTATTCCCCTCAAATAAAGACATACAGCTCCAAAGGCAGGAATTAACAAGTTTTATTTACAGTTTCATATACTGTAGTAGTGCTTTCGATTACAAAGTAATCCCCTTCAGCTACTGAAATGAACATAAACAAGCAAGAAAAACACATACATATAAATGTTCTATAGAACGCCTGAATTCTACAATTCATCTTCAAAAATGTTACCATAGAAACATATGGTAAACGTTTACCATAGAAAACTCAACTAAATTTAACAAAAATATGAGCTATAGTAAGAAATTACAAAATGGTGAAAAAATTGTTAATTCCTTTGGAGCTGTATGTCTTTATTTGAGTTTTATATAGTATAGGCAGAGTAAAACGTGTTAGTTATTGGTTATGCCTATTCCCATATTTTAATTTATAAGAGTGATTAAAAAATTATAATCACTCTTATAAATTAATAATTTCACTTAGTTTTAAGCTTTCAATTATATATCAAATATCTTCGTATTCTCATGTATATCTGTTTTTCCTTTCTTACTATTTCTGCTTCCTGTCATATCACCTCTGAATCATTTTCAATTGCTCTTCTTGCTAGTGCCATATTAGTAATATCTCTTTGTACATCTTTTCTATTTTCAGTTATCTTTGTTCTTAAATTTCTTGATAGGTTGGATTACAATGGATACATATCTATTATATTCTGGTATAGGGAGATGATTATTTCTAATAAGTTGAAATATGAAATTGTTCCTTCTAAATTCATTCCTCTTACCTGATATATCTTCTTCTTTTCTTCACTTGAATTGATTTTAAAATTCAGGTCTATAAACAAATATGTCTTAAATATCCATTTTTACTCTAAAATAGTGCTTCTAAAATTCTGTGGCTCTCAAAATTTGATAAAAGAAAAAGTTCAGATCTTGTTACTTCCTGAATCTGACTAAAAAATTTTAAGGATCTCAATTTAATAACAAATTTAATCTAAACAAACAAAAAAAAAAATATTCAATCTAATAACAAATTTTTGTTATGAATCATTAACACTGTATATTTATTTATTATATTAATATTTTTACTGACTTTACTAAAAATTATTATTTATATTAATTTTTCTATTTTTACTAAAAAGAAAACAATTTTAATTAAAAATGAAAAACATTCAAATGTTTTTTCGCTCCCTGAATTTAAATTTACAGCCTTGCTTTGCACAGCAGTTTAAAAAGCATTATTCTAGTATATCAAATTATGAAATATATAATCTTTAAAAAATCAAGCACTATAGCAAAAGTGCTATAGTGCTTGATTTTTTAAAGATTATGTAGTTAAAGCAAAGTGTTTACCAAGTTTGTTTTATGAAATATATATATATATAATATGAAATATAAATATACATTAAATGAAATATATATATACATTATTTCATTTAAATTATAATTTTCAATATTTGTTAAATGACTTCTTGTTAGAGCTAAGGTAAATAAAATTATCATATTCAAGTTTTAAAATCCCCATATATTTAAAAAATATTATTTTTATTACCCTGAAATTGCATTATTAGGCTTTATTGAAAGGATAAACAAGATAGATTATTGATTTATATTTTCTAAATTAGCACTTAAGTGAGCAGCAGTAGACTGTTTTCACAAAAAACAAAAATATATTTTATTCAAGTATAATGTTTTTGGTATTTTTGTACTCTTCAATACAACAAGAGCAGAAGCAAAAGGTTACAAAGAAGATAGATTATGATATTTCATTCAATAAAGCTTTAGATTTTAATTTAGATACTAAAGTAGAAGAGAATTCTTTCTAACTTGTTTACAAATAGACTTAATGCTAATTATGTAATAATAGATAAAATTAACATAACAATATAATTTGATCTAATCTTAGAAGAATATCTAAGTGATCTTAATGAATAAACTTTATAAGGAATAAAAATAACTGAATATGCTATTAAATAAAACTAAAAATAAAGAAAAAATTTTAAAATTCTTTATGTATAAAGCTAATTACTATTTTCATTTATGTATGGAATTGATCAAATAATAACTAAATTACTAAATTGAAAATAACTGAAATTAATGATTAATAATAATTTAAATCAATGTAACTCCATTTATTGACTAATAATTAAATTATAAATTTTATTATTTATATGAAAATTTATCCTGACCTGAAATTGAACTAAGTATATTTAAAATAATCTAATATCTATCAACTGAAAAACTGGTATACTACAAATAATCCTCAACTTACAACTATTCATACTTATAAAATTTATTTGATTATCAATGCAATTCAATCAGTTCAAGTCTATGAATAATATCAGTGGTATGATATATGGAAAGCATTTTTTTGTGTCTGATTCTTGTATTTTTATGTTCATTAAGTTTATTACAATAAAATAGATTCTAATAATAAATATTGGTTGTAGGCAATCCATAATTTTGGACATTTCAAGACTTCTAACTGATTTGACTTATAATTTCAGGATTTGAATGAACCCCATCATAAATGAAAGATTACTTGTACACATCTTTTTGGTAAACAATTTAACTGCATAGCATATAGATGCAGTCAATTTATACATCAAACTTCAAGTAATTACATAGATTAAATGAACAAGCTAAATTATTAACTGACAAAATTGCAAACTCTGTGTGAACTCTCAATGGCAAAATTGTTCAGAAACACACTAACATAGTTAAATAATACATAATAAACAAGCTCAATCAATTGGGGATTAATTAATCCTTAGCTGATTGTTTGTTTGATTAATAATTCCGTAGATTTTATATATAGCTGTAAAAATTATATCTCAATCTGAAAGGCATATCTCTTCAGAAAAATAATATTTAATATGAATTCCTTATCAAATATGAAAAAATTATCAAGTTACTATTCCATTCATATATATATCTATGTAAATATAAATACTAAATTAATAAAATTATTTTTTCAGTATATTTAAGTTAAATTATTTTAACTTTACTTAAAAAATGACTGCTCAAAAATTAACAACTCCATTATACTTATTAATAAAATTAATTTAATAATCATTCAATTACAATAAAATTTGTTTAAATTTTGGTGTATATATATTAAAAAAAATTTGTTTTTTGCGATATTACTACAGTTTTATTTGTTTATTTTCCTATACAAGTGGTCCCCTAATTATAATCATTTGACCTATGATAATCTGATCTTATGATTGCCCTTACTATATCTTGAATATGGCTGTTTGTATAGCATATTACTTAGAAATATTTTTTTGCTTTATTTGGTTTTTTATTAAAGCAATCATTTTAATTATCTTGGGGATTCAGGTTCAATTTCAGATGATTTTACATTTTGGAGCCCATATACAATTCTAGATTACTTTATAAGCTTGGCAGAACTAGGATCGAATCAGAACAATTTTGCCATGTTGAACCATCCAATATTCCAATTTCTATTATTATTTCAAAAATTATCATCATTGTTGATAATTTTCAACTTAACAATATTTTTTTTTTAATTACAATAGAATTATCAAAACATAACTCTCAGCAAAAGTAAAGAACTACCTGTAGTTGTATAGGATATTAAATACTAAAAATTTTATTCTTTGCTGCTGATTTGTAAAATGATCTTTTTTTATTTACATTACTAAGTAATTGATTTTTTTGTTGATCATCTGATTCACTTTATTAAATATAATTTTTTTACTTTAATATTAATATATAATTCATAGAAAATTTGTCATTTTCTTACTTAAAGTCATGCCTTTATATATATATATATAATAATAATAATAATAATAATAATAATAATAATAATAATAATTTAGATTTACTCAGAAATTAAATACTAATTATCTATCATTAATTTATTTTAGTATTTATTAACTGAATATCATATTAAATAATTAGAATTACTTTATTGCTATAAATTTCTGACTAATTATAAAGTTTTATAGACGATATCATAAATAATTATTTAGACCAGCAATTCCCAACATGGAGTATATGAATAACAATCCAGCACTCCTTAGCAGTCAACAAAAAAAACTTTTTATTGCTATATACAAACGTTTTTGGCAGCTAGTGCTGCCGAAAACGTTCATATATAGCAACAAAGAGTTTTTTTGTTGACTGCTAAGGAATGCTGGATTGTTATTTATCACTAGTAAGTTAGAATAACAGAAAAGCAGCTTAAAGAAAGCATGAGTTATGGAGTATGTGCCAGGACATTTGGAGATATATAAAAAAAATTCATTAATGATAAAAAAAAGGAATATATGATAACCAGAAGAAAAGAAGATAAGCCAAAAATTATGAAATTAATTTAATACTATGGCAGGGAGCAATGAAAGTTTTTTCATTATTCAACATTGGGAAAAGCTTGCATTTCCCTTACTTGGTTATTGTGATGAATGATAGGCAGTCCTTCCCTAAACAGTATGTTGTCACAATCTTCAGTTCTACATACAAGTAAAAAGAGAAAATATTGTGATGAATACATGAAGTATGGATTTTTATTAATAGGAGATGAGGACTGTTCTAAGCCTCAGTGTATAGTGTGTAGGGAAATATTAGCCCATGTTAGCATGAAATTCCTGCGACATTTACAAAACACATTAGATATAAAAACAAGAAATGCAATATTTTCAACATTTGTTAAAAAATCAGAATGTGACATTGTATTTGTTATCAGCAAACAAAGATGATAAACATTTTTTTGAACATATATACCACTGTCTAATTAAACTGATTAAAGATAACAAAATTGCAGTTGAAACTTCCTACCATATTTTATCATATTCTATTTAGTTATTGCATTGCTAAATGCAATAAAAATCATACAATTGCTGAGAATTTAATTTCTCTTTGTATAAAAGATGCTGTTCTGTATATGCTTAGAGAGGATCATGTGAAAAATGAATACTATCCTTCTTTTCAACAATACAATATCTTGAAGAATTCAGAATATATCTGAACAATGTTGAGACTACAGTAATATATAAAATTAAAATTAGTAAATTTTTTACTATTCAAGTTGACAAAAGCACAGATGTTACTAAATTTTGCTGTATTGCTTATTATTGTGAGATATTCAAAACATAATGAAGTTTTGTTTATCATCTTATGCCAAAACATACAAGAGGTGAGGATATATTTAATGATATTGATTGTTGTTTCAAAGTAAAGGACATTAATTAGTCTAATTGTTGTGGACTATGCTGTGGAAGCAAATCTTTAACATTATTATTCTGGTTTTTGCAGTCCCAATATAGCTTGGAGTCATTATTATATCCAAAAGCAAAGCCTTGCAACTAAGCAACTCCTGAATGAGTTAAAAATCAACTCTTGATCAAGTTATGCAAATGGTTTATTTTATGAAGTCAAAGTCCACAAATCAAGGATTTCAGCACACTGTACAAAGAATTGATGAGTTTTCATTCTATACTGCTCCTTCATACAGAAATAAGAGGGCTCTCTCATAGTAAAGTCCTTATCTGGCTCTTTACTACTTAGACATGATGTTTGGCTTTTTCTTGAAGACCATCCCAACTTGCTTCCAAATTACAGAAATAATTTCTGTAATTTTAAGACAGGACTTTGAATGGCTTCAGTCTTGCATATTTATCAGATATTTTCCTATAAAATAAACTAAATTTAAACTAAATAAATAAATAAACTAAATTTGATTCTTCAGAATAGCTTGGTAATGATATTCAATGTTTCAAACAAAATTGAATCTTTCATTAAAAAATTAAAATTTTGGAGATCATATATTGAAAAAGTTCAGCCTGAAGTATTTGAAACATTGCACAATTTCCTACTTGAGAACAACTGCACCTCTTCCAGGAAATGAATAAAAAAAAATTGAACATTTTTAAAGAGTTAAAATCATCTTTTGAGAAGTAAATTCCCAAAACCTGGAGAAGAGAACAATTGAATTGTAAATCCCTTTGAACAAGATTATTTTCAAACAATTATATTATCAGTCAACAAAAAAGAGAAGCTGATTGAACTTTTAACTGATACTATTTTAAGAGCTGAATTTGAAGGAAATTTCCCTATAAACTTTTAGACAAAAATCAGCAGAGAATATGAACAGCTTACCAACCAAAGTACTTAAGTTTCTGTTCCCATTTATAAATATGAAACTGATTTTCTTTTCCATATCTTTATGAAAAATACTGTAATAAACTGAATACAGGTTCAGATTTCAAACTGTATCTTACACAACTTGAACTTTATTTCAAAAAACTGTTTAAAAAAAGGTCAAGGACTACACTTAACATTTGTTATATGTTTTATAAAAAGTTATTTCAATTTTAAAAAAAATAACAAAGATTTTATAATTATTAATAAATTATCTGTATTAAAATTTATTATAACTTTTGATTTTTGAATATAAAAATAAGATACATTGTTTACCTTATTATTATATTATTTTTAATCCCATTATTTGTCATTTATTTCCAGTTATAACATATAAATTTGAAATAAGAACAGCTATATTAATCATAAACATTTTTCTGATATTAAAAATATTATGAAAATGGGTTTCCAAGAGATACACAAATGAACAAAAGTTGATAACTATTGATATAAATTATCAAAAATTGAGCCTCTCAAAAGTCAAACTAATTAACTTCATTTTTTAAAAATTTCTCAATTTTATTACTAGAGTACATGATTAGTGCAAATGTATTTGGATATTAAAATGGAGAAATTTATAAAAAAAATAGAGTTAATTAATTTGATTTCTGAGAAGTCCAATTAGTGCATGAATAAGTAATTCTCATGATTTTGATTATACAGGTAGCCCTCAGTTTACACCGCAGTTCCGTTCCTACAAAAACTGGCGCAAATCGAATCGGCATAAAATGAACTCATATTTATAGCGAGGTATAGGGTTAGGTTCTACATAAGTGAAAAATAGGCAAATAATTTTGCTTATTAACACAATTAAATTTATAACACAAAAAACATTGCATTATAAATTTAATTTTTAAAATGTATTTTATGATAAAATAAAGTGAT
>WUQG02448514.1:0-13080 GCA_011317285.2 Androctonus mauritanicus | reverse complement strand
AATACCCTAAGTGAGCCATCTATCTGTTTAAAATCTATGGACATAGATGATACCATAGATTTTAACTACAGATACAATACAGATTTTAACTACAGATAAATGATGATGAACGAACTACAGTACTTCATTATTTGACGAGAATGTGTTATTAATCAAACTTATTATCCTACACTGGCGATTATGTATAATATCCGGTAAAATTGATTAATTACATACGATTTATCACATTTACCACTACGAATTGCCCAGTATGCATAATTCACTGGTTAAATTCGCAATATATGAAAAAAATTTATCACTTACGGGAATCGTTGGTGATTATAAATAATAACCGGCGATTATGGATAATCATCGGATTAATCACTTTTACCGTAACATATATGCTGTATGTATATATGTTACGTGAAACGTGATTAATTAGTGATTAAGCATAATCACCAATCATCTTGGTAAATTTGATAAATTTCACTAATTTCTCACTTTTATCGACGATTTTACATAATCATCAAATGAAGTTGGTAAATTTTATAAATATCGCTGAATGTATTACTTTTAAAATGATTTTTGCTTAATTTCCAAAATATAATTCATAAATTTGATAAATATCATGAAATTTTCCACCTTTTTGTTGTTTTAATTAATAATTTAATTATAGGATTCTATTGTTTTACACCACCTTTTAACATTCATTCATCTTTAACTTTGATTATCTCTATCCGTTTCAGTACATTTTCAATGTGGTCTTCCACACCCTCCTGGCCAAATCTGTCTCTCTTTTCAAAGATGTTTTTCAGAATCTTCTTGAGGATATGATTCTATATGCATCCTTCTACATTTAGGACAAATTGACAACTCAGGTATGATTTTTGTGATATGTTGTTACAATATCATCCCAAGTCATCACATAGGGAATTATCTTTATTTGGCACTTCTACATCATGCTTAGTTCATTTGCCATTAATTTGTATTTCGTTATTTTTTCATTTTCAGCTGTTGTAAATAAATCTTGATTTGTGATTTCAATCTCAATAAGACATATTTTTGTCATATACAAAAATATTGGGCCTGTCATATTTAAGTTTTATTGATGTCTTTATTTCAAGTGTCAACTCTAATTTCTGCACTTTCGTTTGCAATTATTTCTTGAACTGAATGAGATATTATTTTCTTTGATTGCTTAAAGCCAAACTTTTTATGCAAATCAGAGATACACAAACGATGGCCCTCAGGTTACATGCTCCATTGATTTTGTTGGCAGCCCATCTCACTGTGTGTTATTTCAACAAGTCATGTAATCAACAAAATATTATTTGTAGTTTTGAACAATACATTTTCAAATAATATTTTTCTCATATGAAATTATTTTTATAGTGGTTTGATGATGATGTTTTTAAGCAATAAGAAAAAATAAAAATTATATTTGTAATAATAAATCTTTTTTTTATTTTTGCTGTATTTGTGTGTGTGTTTTTGTGTTTGTTTGTGTTTGTGTTTGTGTGTTTGTGTGTTTGTGTGTGTGTGTGTGTGTGTGTGTGTGTGTGTGTGTGTGTGTGTGTGTGTGTGTGTGAAATGTATAATTTTTTTTTTAAATTACCTATGTGTACAAGGTAGCAAGGCCACTTAACTAATGAAAATTTAGAATCAATTTTATGTTTGGCTACTATAAATGTTAAACCTAATATGAAAAAAATTGCTAAATCAATGCATTACTATGCGTCCAATTAAAAATTCTTTGTTTACTTTTGATTATGCATCTTCGTAACATATAAGTAACATAATATGATATATAACAGAGGTGGCCAAACTTCATATCACTACAAGCCACATAGGAGAATCTTAAATACTTGAGAGCCATATTCAGTTTCTTTCTAGATCAATAAGAACCACATTAGTTTTTTCAAGAAATCGTAAACAATTTTTGAAACCATTGTTGTTGTATATTTCACATGCACTTATTTCATATAGATGCATATTACTTTAACAAAAAATATTTGCAATATATTCATTTAATTTTTTAATTTAAATAGGTATTTGCTCCATATTAATTATTGACATTCATGATATGGAACCACATTGAAGGTACCAGAGAGCCACACGTGACTCGCAAGCCGCAGTTTGTCCACTCTGGAATTATATAACTTTTGTTTTTTTGTATTTTTTTTTTTTGATGGCTCTCCGATAAGCCACAATGAATCTATGTGGTCCTTGATCTTAACAAATCTGTGCATCCCTGTCATAAATGAAGATGAATGCACTCAATTACTTCATTGTTCAATGAGAAATCATTATTAATCAAATTTACCATTCTAGACCAGCAATTATGCATAATGTCCAATAAATTTGATAAATTAAGTATGATTTATCACATTTACCACTACGAATTGGCAAGTATGTATAATCATTGGTAAATGTGATAAATTTGCAATATATGAAAGAAATATATCACTTTTACTGAAATTGTTGGTGATTATACATAATAATATATAATGAATAATAGCACTTAAACTGTATTCCAGAACGAAACCTGATGATGGCCGAAAGGCCGAAAACGTTTGTTTTCTGAATTAAAAATTTAAGTTTTTCCCAGAACTGCATTTAAGTGCTATTATTCATTATATATTATTAGTGTAAAAGGGTTTAGCAGTTTGCTAGAGAAAATTAAATAGTTTCTCTTCTCCCATGGAATTGATGATGAATGACTTCCAAGTTACTTTATTAACTTTCTTTCCCATGAACTTTAGATTTCTTGTTGTTATAACTTGTAACTTGATAAGTTTTCTTTTTGCATTGTTTTATGACTTTACATTATATGATGACATTGATCTCCTATTTCAATATTTTTTTAAAATTTGAAAATTCTTTTAAGGAGATGTTTTTTCTTCATAAAATTATCTGATTTCATTAACTTTTCTACATTATTTATCACTATGATTATTAATAATTCTTAAAAGGGTCTTGTTTTCTTGTCTTTCTTATAATAATCAGCCATTTGTTTATAATTCAAAATGAAATTTGAACTAGACATTGTTATGCAGTCTTATAACACAATTAGTCAAGTCATAGATTATCATAATATAAATTTAAATTTATAAATTATCATTAACATAAAATATAATTAGCATAACTAGTATTAATATTATAAAAATGCTTATAAATCATAATAAAAGAATGTTAATTAAGGGAAAAATGATACATAAAGAATGGATGATGTAGGTGAATGAATAGCTGCTTGGGGCAATGAAAGTGATGTATACTAACAGTTGTGTAATTGTGAGAGTAAATTAAGGTTGCCAACTTCGTAAAACTTTAATAAAGGACATCCCTGACCAAAATCTATTTTTCATTTTAAAGATAATGTATACATTTAGGTACAAATAGAAAACAAAATGTATTTTAATATTAATCTTTTTTTTTATTTTTAGAAAATACAAATTATTTGACATTGTAGGAACAAAACAATTCTATTTAATAAACAATTCAGTTTAAATATGTAAATAAATGTGTTAAAAGAAAGTTCTAGATGAGATCATTATTGTTTGATCATGGTAATTAAATTGAACTTTATACTCACAGATGGCAATATCATCTGTGAGTGTGAAATGACAATAAAAAAATGAGCATTGCAATAAAATTAAGTAGAAATTTTAAAACCTTAAATTATTCACTGTAATTTTAAAGCATGAAACAGATGTTTAAATCTACAATATTCTATTTGCATATTAAAATGATTTTTTTATATATGTATTATATTTGTTTTATTGTAGATAAGTAAAAAAAAATAAAAAACATTTGATGTCCTTTGCCTGTTTAGAAAAGGACAAGGACTTTGAACTGCAAATAAAGTCTTAAATAGAAGCCAGATGAAGCACAATAACAAAGAATTTTTATTATTATTATTTTTATTTAATAAAAATAAAAATTCTTTGCTATTGTGCTTGATCTGGCTTCTATTTAAGACTTATAGAAAGCAAAGTGGTTTGTTCTACGTTATAACTATGCAAATAAAGTAATGTCCTTTGAAATAAAGGATGGTTGGCAACCCTAAAGTAAATAAAGATATGTCAGAATAGGTGAGGAAGGAGTAAGACAAGAGTGTGATGTCCCCATGACTAAATATTCCTAAACTAGCCAAATTATATCCCTAGTGACATATTTTTGAATTAAACTGCCAAATTAAAGATTGATTATTAATTATGCTATGGTGCTACCATCTATTGGATTAATCATTAATTACATTGAATTATGATTTGTCCCCATGACTATTTAATGTATACATGGATGTACTGTATGTGTGAGGGAAACTGTTGTGAGTTGGGTGTGAAGATATGTAATGAGTATGTGCTTTCTGCTGTATTCTGATGACACTGTTTCTTCTCTGAGAGAAACAAGGTTTGAAGATGTTTGTTTCATAATTGAATAAAGAATGTCAGGAAACAGAAAAAATGCAGAGATGATGAAAGTATTTGTGTTTGAGAGAAGTAAAGAATATACAAGATATGAAGTTGAACTGAATGAAGTGAATTTTGAGTTAGTGAATGAGTTTTTATATTTAGAATGCATGTTTGAGTGGGAGAATTGCATAGATGGTGAGATTATGAGAAGAGCAAATGCTGAAATAACTTCCAAGTACATCCACAACTTTTATGTTAGAAATGAGAGTCTGTCAAAGAATGTGTGCATTGCACGGGATCGACAGATGAAACTGACAGGCATTAGGCCTTGTTGCGATGAATGGCATGGCACGTTACAGATAAGGACAGGTGATGGGGCTAGTCTTTTCGAAACAGAGATATGGTTTAAATAAACCAATAACTTCCTTTATTTAAAAGAGAGATTTCTTTATATTATAAAATTTGTGATGTTAGCTTAATGTCGATGCGTCAGGGAATAAATACCTGTGCCTGAATGGAATAGATCACTAGTTGTCCTATTTGATGGCCAATAGACATTGCTTACAACAGCTTTAGTCTGCAATTAATAGTCTTTAGTCCATAATTAACAGGAATAAATAGGAAATACACACACTAGAGTGGCAATGTAGCAGTTAATATGTCATGTTGGATTCCTTAAAGATATGTTGGTGAAGATGACCACTGATAGCTAGCAAGTTTGAGTCTTCCAGTTGATAAAGGTTAAACTTCTAAATCTTTCACCAACCTTCGACTTCCCTTAATCTGTCTCCGAGCAAGACTCGTATAAGGATGACTACATCTTCCAGTCCGAACTGAGTTCTTAAGTACAAGCATCGGTAACACTGACCCTTGTCTTTCACTTTTCCTGGGGAAAGGTAGGTTGTTTATCTTTTTTTGTTTTAGATGCTGTCTTCGCATTAATTTTACTTGACCCTGGGGTATTATTTTATTATAACTCATTTTTATCGGGGACAAGAGTCCATAGGTTTAATGATATGATTATACAATATCTTATTGTATTTATTCTATCAGTGCATCTCTCTCTTTCTTGCCCCCTCTAGATTCCTTTCTCCATCTCTCTTTTTTCTTTTCTTTTTTTTTTTGAACAAAAAAAACTGAAGATTTAAAGATGAGGAAAGACACATCACATCCAATCCGAATTCCTATCCCTCACAAATTCTAAGAGAGAAGAATGCACACTTTAAATATATCAGTGTGTGCTGATCCCAATATTGATTGAAGACCTGAATATGGGGTGAAAGGCATAGAAAGTATTTGAGTGCAGTATAGATGAGATACTTGAGAGGCATAGCTAGAATGACATGATATGATTGTGTCTTGAATGATGAAATATAAAAGCACTGTGGAATGAAAAAGAGTATGATAGATGTAGTATATAAGCTAATTTTGATATGGTTTGGTTATGTGGTGGAAATGAGTAGAGAGCAGTTAACAAAGCAAGTATGCGTTGGACATGAGGGTAAATGTAGGAGAGGAAGGCCAAAAAAAGAATGGAGAGAACAAGTGGATGATTATCTAAGACTATATGGGCTTCAGAGTCTATATAAGAGATGTGTATGTATGAAGGAAAAAAAATTGATTCTTTTTATTTCTATAAAGAAAATGATGACTATAGAGGAAGCTGGTATAATGTTGAATATACCAGTTAAATTAAATTCTCCATTAAATTCTAAATTCCATTAAATTTCCATTAAATTCTAATTAAATTGTTGAATATACTCTTACTTAATTTTTTTTATTATAAAATAAATTAATTAATTTTGTTGCTATTTTTATTTTTCATTTTATTGAGACAGTATGAGTAAAATGGTCTTTCAATAAAAATAAAATAATGAACAAGTGGATGATTATCTGAGAATATATGGCCTTCAGAGTCTGTCTAAGAGATGTGTGTGTATGAAGGAAAAAAATTGATTCTTTTTATTTCTATTAAGAAAATGATGACTATAGAGGAAACTGGTATAATGTATAGAAATAAGGATGTGTGGCACCATCTGATTGATGATATTTTGAGTGTTTTTTCTTCTTTCCTTCTATTATTTGAGTATTGTCCATCCTATTTCAAACAAGGCAAGAAACTAGTACATTAAGCAAAGAGAAATAATTTAAATTATTTCTCTTTGCTTAATGTACTAGTTTCTTGCCTTGTTTGAAATAGGATGGACAATACTCAAATAATAGAAGGAAAGAAGAAAAAACACTCAAAATATCATCAATCAGATGGTGCCACACATCCTTATTTCTATACATTATACCAGTTTCCTCTATAGTCATCATTTTCTTAATAGAAATAAAAAGAATCAATTTTTTTCCTTCATACACACACATCTCTTAGACAGACTCTGAAGGCCATATATTCTCAGATAATCATCCACTTGTTCATTATTTTATTTTTATTGAAAGACCATTTTACTCATACTGTCTCAATAAAATGAAAAATAAAAATAGCAACAAAATTAATTAATTTATTTTATAATAAAAAAAATTAAGTAAGAGTATATTCAACAATTTAATTAGAATTTAATGGAAATTTAATGGAATTTAGAATTTAATGGAGAATTTAATTTAACTGGTATATTCAACATTATACCAGCTTCCTCTATAGTCATCATTTTCTTTATAGAAATAAAAAGAATCAATTTTTTTTCCTTCATACATACACATCTCTTATATAGACTCTGAAGCCCATATAGTCTTAGATAATCATCCACTTGTTCTCTCCATTCTTTTTTTGGCCTTCCTCTCCTACATTTACCCTCATGTCCAACGCATACTTGCTTTGTTAACTGCTCTCTACTCATTTCCACCACATAACCAAACCATATCAAAATTAGCTTATATACTACATCTATCATACTCTTTTTCATTCCACAGTGCTTTTATATTTCATCATTCAAGACACAATCATATCATGTCATTCTAGCTATGCCTCTCAAGTATCTCATCTATACTGCACTCAAATACTTTCTATGCCTTTCACCCCATATTCAGGTCTTCAATCAATATTGGGATCAGCACACACTGATATATTTAAAGTGTGCATTCTTCTCTCTTAGAATTTGTGAGGGATAGGAATTCGGATTGGATGTGATGTGTCTTTCCTCATCTTTAAATCTTCAGTTTTTTTTGTTCAAAAAAAAAAAGAAAAGAAAAAAGAGAGATGGAGAAAGGAATCTAGAGGGGGCAAGAAAGAGAGAGATGCACTGATAGAATAAATACAATAAGATATTGTATAATCATATCATTAAACCTATGGACTCTTGTCCCCGATAAAAATGAGTTATAATAAAATAATACCCCAGGGTCAAGTAAAATTAATGCGAAGACAGCATCTAAAACAAAAAAAGATAAACAACCTACCTTTCCCCAGGAAAAGTGAAAGACAAGGGTCAGTGTTACCGATGCTTGTACTTAAGAACTCAGTTCGGACTGGAAGATGTAGTCATCCTTATACGAGTCTTGCTCGGAGACAGATTAAGGGAAGTCGAAGGTTGGTGAAAGATTTAGAAGTTTAACCTTTATCAACTGGAAGACTCAAACTTGCTAGCTATCAGTGGTCATCTTCACCAACATATCTTTAAGGAATCCAACATGACATATTAACTGCTACATTGCCACTCTAGTGTGTGTATTTCCTATTTATTCCTGTTAATTATGGACTAAAGACTATTAATTGCAGACTAAAGCTGTTGTAAGCAATGTCTATTGGCCATCAAATAGGACAACTAGTGATCTATTCCATTCAGGCACAGGTATTTATTCCCTGACGCATCGACATTAAGCTAACATCACAAATTTTATAATATAAAGAAATCTCTCTTTTAAATAAAGGAAGTTATTGGTTTATTTAAACCATATCTCTGTTTCGAAAAGACTAGCCCCATCACCTGTCCTTATCTGTAACGTGCCATGCCATTCATCGCAACAAGGCCTAATGCCTGTCAGTTTCATCTGTCGATCCCGTGCAATGCACACATTCTTTGACAGACTCTCATTTCTAACATAAAAGTTGTGGATGTACTTGGAAGTTATTTCAGCATTTGCTCTTCTCATAATCTCACCATCTATGCAATTCTCCCACTCAAACATGCATTCTAAATATAAAAACTCATTCACTAACTCAAAATTCACTTCATTCAGTTCAACTTCATATCTTGTATATTCTTTACTTCTCTCAAACACAAATACTTTCATCATCTCTGCATTTTTTCTGTTTCCTGACATTCTTTATTCAATTATGAAACAAACATCTTCAAACCTTGTTTCTCTCAGAGAAGAAACAGTGTCATCAGAATACAGCAGAAAGCACATACTCATTACATATCTTCACACCCAACTCACAACAGTTTCCCTCACACATACAGTACATCCATGTATACATTAAATAGTCATGGGGACAAATCATAATTCAATGTAATTAATGATTAATCCAATAGATGGTAGCACCATAGCATAATTAATAATCAATCTTTAATTTGGCAGTTTAATTCAAAAATATGTCACTAGGGATATAATTTGGCTAGTTTAGGAATATTTAGTCATGGGGACATCACACTCTTGTCTTACTCCTTCCTCACCTATTCTGACATATCTTTATTTACTTTAGGGTTGCCAACCATCCTTTATTTCAAAGGACATTACTTTATTTGCATAGTTATAACGTAGAACAAACCACTTTGCTTTCTATAAGTCTTAAATAGAAGCCAGATCAAGCACAATAGCAAAGAATTTTTATTTTTATTAAATAAAAATAATAATAATAAAAATTCTTTGTTATTGTGCTTCATCTGGCTTCTATTTAAGACTTTATTTGCAGTTCAAAGTCCTTGTCCTTTTCTAAACAGGCAAAGGACATCAAATGTTTTTTATTTTTTTTTACTTATCTACAATAAAACAAATATAATACATATATAAAAAAATCATTTTAATATGCAAATAGAATATTGTAGATTTAAACATCTGTTTCATGCTTTAAAATTACAGTGAATAATTTAAGGTTTTAAAATTTCTACTTAATTTTATTGCAATGCTCATTTTTTTATTGTCATTTCACACTCACAGATGATATTGCCATCTGTGAGTATAAAGTTCAATTTAATTACCATGATCAAACAATAATGATCTCATCTAGAACTTTCTTTTAACACATTTATTTACATATTTAAACTGAATTGTTTATTAAATAGAATTGTTTTGTTCCTACAATGTCAAATAATTTGTATTTTCTAAAAATAAAAAAAAAGATTAATATTAAAATACATTTTGTTTTCTATTTGTACCTAAATGTATACATTATCTTTAAAATGAAAAATAGATTTTGGTCAGGGATGTCCTTTATTAAAGTTTTACGAAGTTGGCAACCTTAATTTACTCTCACAATTACACAACTGTTAGTATACATCACTTTCATTGCCCCAAGCAGCTATTCATTCACCTACATCATCCATTCTTTATGTATCATTTTTCCCTTAATTAACATTCTTTTATTATGATTTATAAGCATTTTTATAATATTAATACTAGTTATGCTAATTATATTTTATGTTAATGATAATTTATAAATTTAAATTTATATTATGATAATCTATGACTTGACTAATTGTGTTATAAGACTGCATAACAATGTCTAGTTCAAATTTCATTTTGAATTATAAACAAATGGCTGATTATTATAAGAAAGACAAGAAAACAAGACCCTTTTAAGAATTATTAATAATCATAGTGATAAATAATGTAGAAAAGTTAATGAAATCAGATAATTTTATGAAGAAAAAACATCTCCTTAAAAGAATTTTCAAATTTTAAAAAAATATTGAAATAGGAGATCAATGTCATCATATAATGTAAAGTCATAAAACAATGCAAAAAGAAAACTTATCAAGTTACAAGTTATAACAACAAGAAATCTAAAGTTCATGGGAAAGAAAGTTAATAAAGTAACTTGGAAGTCATTCATCATCAATTCCATGGGAGAAGAGAAACTATTTAATTTTCTCTAGCAAACTGCTAAACCCTTTTACACTAATAATATATAATGAATAATAGCACTTAAATGCAGTTCTGGGAAAAACTTAAATTTTTAATTCAGAAAACAAACGTTTTCGGCCTTTCGGCCATCATCAGGTTTCGTTCTGGAATACAGTTTAAGTGCTATTATTCATTATATATTATTATGTATAATCACCAACAATTTCAGTAAAAGTGATATATTTCTTTCATATATTGCAAATTTATCACATTTACCAATGATTATACATACTTGCCAATTCGTAGTGGTAAATGTGATAAATCATACTTAATTTATCAAATTTATTGGACATTATGCATAATTGCTGGTCTAGAATGGTAAATTTGATTAATAATGATTTCTCATTGAACAATGAAGTAATTGAGTGCATTCATCTTCATTTATGACAGGGATGCACAGATTTGTTAAGATCAAGGACCACATAGATTCATTGTGGCTTATCGGAGAGCCATCAAAAAAAAAAAATACAAAAAAACAAAAGTTATATAATTCCAGAGTGGACAAACTGCGGCTTGCGAGTCACGTGTGGCTCTCTGGTACCTTCAATGTGGTTCCATATCATGAATGTCAATAATTAATATGGAGCAAATACCTATTTAAATTAAAAAATTAAATGAATATATTGCAAATATTTTTTGTTAAAGTAATATGCATCTATATGAAATAAGTGCATGTGAAATATACAACAACAATGGTTTCAAAAATTGTTTACGATTTCTTGAAAAAACTAATGTGGTTCTTATTGATCTAGAAAGAAACTGAATATGGCTCTCAAGTATTTAAGATTCTCCTATGTGGCTTGTAGTGATATGAAGTTTGGCCACCTCTGTTATATATCATATTATGTTACTTATATGTTACGAAGATGCATAATCAAAAGTAAACAAAGAATTTTTAATTGGACGCATAGTAATGCATTGATTTAGCAATTTTTTTCATATTAGGTTTAACATTTATAGTAGCCAAACATAAAATTGATTCTAAATTTTCATTAGTTAAGTGGCCTTGCTACCTTGTACACATAGGTAATTTAAAAAAAAAATTATACATTTCACACACACACACACACACACACACACACACACACACACACACACACACACACACACAAACACACAAACACACAAACACAAACACAAACAAACACAAAAACACACACACAAATACAGCAAAAATAAAAAAAAGATTTATTATTACAAATATAATTTTTATTTTTTCTTATTGCTTAAAAACATCATCATCAAACCACTATAAAAATAATTTCATATGAGAAAAATATTATTTGAAAATGTATTGTTCAAAACTACAAATAATATTTTGTTGATTACATGACTTGTTGAAATAACACACAGTGAGATGGGCTGCCAACAAAATCAATGGAGCATGTAACCTGAGGGCCATCGTTTGTGTATCTCTGATTTGCATAAAAAGTTTGGCTTTAAGCAATCAAAGAAAATAATATCTCATTCAGTTCAAGAAATAATTGCAAACGAAAGTGCAGAAATTAGAGTTGACACTTGAAATAAAGACATCAATAAAACTTAAATATGACAGGCCCAATATTTTTGTATATGACAAAAATATGTCTTATTGAGATTGAAATCACAAATCAAGATTTATTTACAACAGCTGAAAATGAAAAAATAACGAAATACAAATTAATGGCAAATGAACTAAGCATGATGTAGAAGTGCCAAATAAAGATAATTCCCTATGTGATGACTTGGGATGATATTGTAACAACATATCACAAAAATCATACCTGAGTTGTCAATTTGTCCTAAATGTAGAAGGATGCATATAGAATCATATCCTCAAGAAGATTCTGAAAAACATCTTTGAAAAGAGAGACAGATTTGGCCAGGAGGGTGTGGAAGACCACATTGAAAATGTACTGAAACGGATAGAGATAATCAAAGTTAAAGATGAATGAATGTTAAAAGGTGGTGTAAAACAATAGAATCCTATAATTAAATTATTAATTAAAACAACAAAAAGGTGGAAAATTTCATGATATTTATCAAATTTATGAATTATATTTTGGAAATTAAGCAAAAATCATTTTAAAAGTAATACATTCAGCGATATTTATAAAATTTACCAACTTCATTTGATGATTATGTAAAATCGTCGATAAAAGTGAGAAATTAGTGAAATTTATCAAATTTACCAAGATGATTGGTGATTATGCTTAATCACTAATTAATCACGTTTCACGTAACATATATACATACAGCATATATGTTACGGTAAAAGTGATTAATCCGATGATTATCCATAATCGCCGGTTATTATTTATAATCACCAACGATTCCCGTAAGTGATAAATTTTTTTCATATATTGCGAATTTAACCAGTGAATTATGCATACTGGGCAATTCGTAGTGGTAAATGTGATAAATCGTATGTAATTAATCAATTTTACCGGATATTATACATAATCGCCAGTGTAGGATAATAAGTTTGATTAATAACACATTCTCGTCAAATAATGAAGTACTGTAGTTCGTTCATCATCATTTATCTGTAGTTAAAATCTGTATTGTATCTGTAGTTAAAATCTATGGTATCATCTATGTCCATAGATTTTAAACAGATAGATGGCTCACTTAGGGTATT
>WUQG02448513.1:0-35139 GCA_011317285.2 Androctonus mauritanicus | reverse complement strand
TCGTTAATCGTGTCGATATTCACTTGACTCGATTAATTAATTTAGCGATGAAATCGACGACTCTAGTAATCGTTAATCGTGTCGATATTCACTTGACTCGATTAATTAATTTAGCGATGAAATTGACGACTCTAGTAATCGTTAATCGTGTCGATATTCACTTGACTCGATTAATTAATTTAGCGATGAAATCGACGACTCTAGTAATCGTTAATTGTGTCGATATACACATGATTCGATTAACAATTAATGATGATGATAGAATCATTGATTTCATAGACGACTCTAAAAATCGTTAATCGTGTCGATATTTCACGTGACTCGATTAATTATTAACGATCATGATAGAATCGTTGATTTCATAGACGACTCTAGTAATCGTTAATCGTGTCGATATTCATTTGACTCGATTAATTAATTAACGATAAAATCAGTGACTCTAGCAATCGCTAATCGTGTCGATATTCACTTGACTCGATTAATTAATTAACGATGAAATCAACGATTCTAGTAATCGCCAATCGTGTCGATATTCACATGATTCGATTAACAATTAATGATGATGATAGAATCATTGATTTCATGGAGACTCTAGTCATCGTTAATCGTGTCGATATCCACTTGACTCGATTAATTATTAACTATTAACGATGATGGTAGAATCATTAATTTATAGACGACTCTAATAATCGCTGATCGTATCGATATTGACAAAAAATGGCATACTCGTTACATTTTTGCATTTTAAACTTATTTAATGATCTCATTTAACATTAAGAGCTATTTAAACTCGAAGATGATATTTCTTAGATTTTTGTTTTAATGTTTAAAGTCTAATTAACGTTCATTTGACCAGTCTTCTAGGTCACGAAGGTGTAGCTCAGGTCATCTATAGTCAGAGGGATTGCGATGACGGGGGCAGAAAACTGTTACCTGGAGATAGAATCGCCTTCTGTTCAACTAAATATTGTACGCAGTGTTTAATGACATCGTGCCATCATCACATGAAGGTGTACTTCTAGTTAGTGAAACATTTTCTTTGGTGTCTTTCCCGCGAACTTGTAGTACCTTTTTTTTCTATAAAATATAGTAAAAAAGTATTCCAGACAACTTTTAGGATTATGATCGCCTATTTTTTTATCCTTTTATAGTATGGAAAAGCTCCTATTAACCGTTGTGGCACAAATGGCACGTTTTCTACGCATCTTATCATCGATCGCGATAGAAACGTAATCAAAATCTCTCCAGAACTATCCGATCGCACGGTTGCACCAGCAAACTGTGCTCTTGCAACAGTTATTAGAGCCTTGAAATCCGTTATACCTGCAAAACGGGATGCAGTTGCAGTAATACAGGTAAAGTATCTTGAGCACTTCACCCATTTTAGATTTCTTTTTTTGTTAAACTTCCTCTCAACTATAGGGAGCAGGTTTGTTTGGTATATATTGCTGTGCCGTACTTCATCGAGGAGGCTACAAAGTATATTGTTTAGACATCAAAGAAGAACGACTCAAGCTGGTTCCTGAATTCGGTGGAATACCCATATTAGTGAAAGGTTATCTTCATTCATAAGTATGGGCATTATGGACGTACTGCTTGATTCACTTTTTAAATTTCTTAGACAACCAATGGAATAAAGAAGATTCTGTTGACGTTGTAGTCGAAGTTTGTGGAGAAAAAGAAGTTTTCCAGACAGGTTTGGCTCTTTTGAGGCCTGGTGGTAGCTACATCCTCATTGGCCTTTCAGGAAAAGATGCGGAATTGGCCCTACCGGTTGACATTTTAATCAAAAAACGTTTAACGGTGAAAGGTAAGAAGGCTTATCACTATAATCTTTTATACTTTGTACAGAAGTTGTTAAACATTCCAGGTTGCCAGGGTTATAAGTCTTCGGATCTTCAAAAAGCAGTCGAGTTTTTGCAGAAAACTAGAAATCTGCATCCTTACGACGAATTGCTTAGCGGAAACTTCAGCATTCAGGATTTCCATCTCGCTCTATCTGCAGCCAAATCTCAGTTTTTTCATCGAATAGCTCTATCTCCTCTGATGTCGAATCCATCTCGGTTTCGTGTATAAAGAATTACAATAAAATTCAATACAACTCATTTTATTAAAAAAAAAAAAAAAAAAAACAAATTATCCGAAATTTATTGTATTGGGGAGAGTGTGACATATATTTTTGAATTTTATTGACTTTGTTTATAAACAAAATAATAAAAAAAAATTATTTGAGTAAACTAGTTACAATTATTTAATTTCTTTCTTTATCTGATAAAAATATCTTCGTGATTGTTTTTAGTTACTAGGATATATTCTTGTGATATAATTGATCAAGTTTTCAGTTTCTATAACGCCAGAAACATACTATTGAATGATACCTTTCTATACTATTACTATACCTTTTTAAATTAATCTAAGCCTCATATTGAACTTCCATTATTTGTAAATGAAACGAAGATATACATGTTTCCACTCTTAACTAGTTAATATGCATCTTTCATGGATATATATATATATATAATATATAGTCTATAGAAGTTTGTTTCTTAACCTTCATTTCATCTTGATCTTCCTCCTGTGTTTCACCTTATTTCTATTTATTTTTTCATAGTCGTTGCTAGTTCGATCTTCTACAAGTGATTCTTTAAAAAACTTATTACGGCTCCCGAGGAGGCATATGGTCCACGTTGATAATCGCTGAGCTGTAAGTTCACTGCTACAATATCGTATATTCTACAAACCTGTACTGTATATGGAAGGAGATATACAGTGTATATATATATAGAGATATACTATTCTGCTAGATAGTTTTAAATCATATGCCATCGAAATCACACGAAGAATATGAAATGGAAAATCCGGTGAGCATATTGCAAACTAACATATCTGCGTTGGTGATCAAGTGCCAGATTCGGATTCCCCTGAAAAATGACAGCTGTCTGGAGTTCTTCAAGATAGAAGACTCTAACTCTTCTATACTGGGAGAAATGCCTAAAGAATCCGTGTCGTTGTAAATGAAAAAGTACAGATTTCCTAGCAGAAGCATTCCGTGAATTCAGACAAAAACGATCTTCAGAAAAACGTACTCGTACGATAAATGTAAAAAAGGCGGTATTTGTTTTGGGAAAGTTGTTAGGAATTTTTCTAACATTCTGGATAACAGTTGACAAAAGATAAGAGAATAAGGGAAGCGTAATATTATGATGCCGTCGTGGAAACTGATAAGTTTTATCTGAAGATCAATAAATTTATTTTTAAAAGAATTTTGCGGAAATGTCATCAACGTATAAATTTAGGTACATTATTAGTAACTCTTATATAAGTCTCTTATTTAATATCGGTTCTTTTGTTAAAATATCTTTTATCGAAAGAACAAAAAACATTATTCAATCTGACGAAACAAAACCGGATCTTTCTGGTGATAAACTGATAACAATATCACATATCCATCCAGTAAAAATTAGTCAAATTATAAAAATTTATTCTGTATATGTATCATATAAATGGTTATTGATTGGCATAAAGATTAGTGAGAGAAATTCGCATGTAAGCATGAATATTTTTTTCCTTTAAGAAAAAATTTCAATTCGTTACTATTACTGCCAGCAGATGGCGACACAGTAATTCGATTTATCTAACATTTCGTCACTCTTGTCGACGATGCATAGTCGAGTGTTGCCAGTCGGTAATCCATTGAATCGTCTGAGTGTCGAAGTCGATAATCAATAAAGACACACTTAAAATGGAACACGATTTGAAGAATTTATTTCAGATATAGTCAAAGACAGAGAACATCCAACAACAATACAGTGAATTTTTCTAATAAAACACAAATGATAAATACTACATACGTTACAATCAGGAAATAATTGTGACACGTCAGTATAAAACCCATCCGCCCCGATATATATGGTTAAAGGGCAGTTGGGGAGGGATGAAGACAAGAAAGACGAGAAACATCCTGAGAAAATGGCTCACCGATATCGTGTATCCGTTCCTCCCTGATTTTTCTTGATATCGGTGCTTTGTTTTTATATATATATTTTTATATATATTGCTGATAGAACGAACTGCAGTTCCTCCTCTTCCTGCTGCGAAGGAATGTTTGGGAAATATATATATAAGCTCTCAGAGCATGGAATTATCCTTGATATGGTATAAATCAGGATATCGAAATCAACCACCTATTATTATTATTATTATTTATTAATTAATTATTAATTATTATTATTATTTTTTTATATATGCTTTCGTTTTTTTTAAGACCAAACTATTATTATAGTAAACACTAATTATAGAGAAAGAGCGAGAATCGTGATAAACCAGTGAAGCTGAGTATTCGTTTTTTCCAAAATTCTTTGGTCTCTCTTTCTCTTGATCAGAGGTAGACTCCAAAAAAAGTTTACACAAAAACTTTTTGTTTATTTTTTTTCAAGCACCTTTATCTTGTTTGTTAAATTCGTTTATTGCTATCTGAATTAATTGGGCGGATCTCGAACCAAAAGCCACTAAAGAATTTTCGACGTTCGGGTGATGTGCAGTATATATTTTTTTTTTTTTAATTCTAAAGTGAAATATTCATTTTAGATAGTTGAAACATCCTACTTTGAATTTTTAAGCGTGTGAATAATTAACTTTTATTATTATTACATTTATTTATTTATTTATTTTGATTGTTTATCTCCTTTGCTTGGCAGACATCTTGTTTTTTTCAGGTGCGTGTTGGTTCCTGTCATATATATATATAAAAAAAAAACAAAAAAAACAGGATACAGTCAAACATTTTTATATATATATATATATATTTACTTGACACTCACACGGAGTCGAATGATCTTCCGAGGTGGCCCGGAAAGATTAAATTTATGGTTTGTTCAAGATCGTACTGAAACGCATCATGAGCAAACCGATCCTGATAAGTTGTATGACATTTTTTTCATACATCAGTTCAATTCAGGATGGAGTTCTTTAATGCTGTTTTTTTTTATTATAATAATAATTAATCATATCGTTTGTTTTTTTTGCGTTAATTTTGTTCACGTATACCTCACAATGTCGATGCATCGATTGGTTTTTTTTCTTTGGTGTTCAACGCGTTTTTTTTTTGTTTAGCTGTCCCTACATGTAACACAACATTGGTGGCGATAATAGGAGAGACGACACATGTGCAATGTTCTTGCCAGGCTACAATACTTGGAGCGGTTGGCGCACTCGTCTCCTACAAAGAAAAAATTGCACTAATGTCTTTTATTTCAAGGTGAAACAGATTTAGAATGTTACCTTCTTGTTCTACTCTGTTTCGTTTTGGGAAGAAATCACTTACTCACTCGGAGGACACTGTGGTTTCTTACAGGATCTCAGAACTGTAGGTCGAGGTTGACTTCTGCAAGCGTTTCCTGCTGGTCTTCTTGTTCCGAACCAAACACATTGTAGAATGCGCGTTTGGAAACCTTGGTTGCCACACGTTGCCGTGCACTAGAAAGATACAAAAGAGGAATGAGTCGAAAGGAATCGCAATTTAAATTATATATTTGTGATAAAAATGGGGCGTGCTTTTTTCCTGTTTAGGTAGTAAAGGAATTGTGGTGATTGCAAATAGCGTGGCGAGTGTGGCGCAATCACAGAATTAACATTAATAATAAATTGCGCGTGAAAGAGTTTGGCGTGCGTGTCAGACCATGCACATGCGCCGTGCCATGCAAGATTCCATCACATGGGGGGTTGAAGTTACCTTCCCCTACCTCCGACCATTCTCCTACTATCCAGGTTCCTCTGCATTGGTTGTTGATGCATTTGCGTCTCCTCCTGGGTCTAGTTTTGTCATCACAGTTGTTGTCATTCACATCTGTACCATTGGCCAATCTACAGGTGACTTCACGCTTTTGATGAGCTGAATTCCATGTGAAGCAACTGCTTTCTGAACACTAAAGAAGATCAGCCATCTTTTTATTTTATACATTCTCATTAGCGTTAGATGTCACGCATCACCAATTATTTATATTCAATTATATCATAAAGGATTATTGTCTTACCTCAGACCAAGGTCCCGTTTCCCAATGGGGACATTCTTTCATTCCGCATTTCTGCATGATGATAGGAGGTTGCAGACCAGCATCAATACACACAGGCTGGTATCTACAGATTTTGTCACGTTATTTAATCTCACGAAACACTGACTGGCACGCATCTAAATAGTTGAACAACAATTAATTTCAGACTAAAGTTTAACTTACAAGTCTCGAAAGAAACTTACCTGAAAGCCGGTTGATCCGCACGACTGAGAACATTTGGACCATGGCGTTACCATCCAATCAAATTCTAAGTCTTCAGCTGGCCCTTTACCCAAGACAAAACTTTTGGGTATCGTTTCCAACATTGAATTTTCTTCCGTTTCATCTGAGCTTTTGTATCTGCTTTTAAAAGATTCGTGGATTTGATTTAGTAAATGTTGAATATGTGGTAATGCCTGGTTACTAGAAGCTCCAGAAGTGACAGTTGGCAGGACATCCATTTCTTTAGTATTAGTATTTTCATGACTTTTCTCTCCGTTCTGTTCTCCACTCTCTTGATCCGAAATCAAATCTCCTCCATGGTTGTTCTCCCAAGTATCATAAGTTTTAGGATCAGAAGTTTCGGAGGACATCAGTACATTAGTATCTTGTGGTAGATCAACTATGGGATCAGTGGGGAAAATATTTTTGGGTTTTGTTGGTTTAATCTTTTTAGGTACGTATTTCTGGATACTGGATGGAGTAGTGAGTTCCTCTTTAGTTTTCTCAAAATGTTTAGCGCTCGTTGATCTTCCCTGATGGCTAAAATGGCTCTTATTGGCGTCGTCTTGTTCTTTATTGGTTCTGTGATGTTCATGGCTATAATCATTTTCTTCTACTGTTCTATCAGGTGGCATATCTGGCATAGCTTAATGAAAAGGAAAAAAACGAATCAAGGTTTTTATAGCTTTCAGAAAGGGATAGCGAAAAGGCAAGTAAATTACGATTCTGAGTGCGGCAGACCATTAATTTGCTGAACGCAAATTAGATTAAGCACGAGGATTCTTTATGAATCGCTATAACTATCACGCGAACACGAAAGTCACGCAACTTACCAGCTGAAAGTGCAGGTCTCTCTACAGTTTTATCTTCGTCCGATATCCTGTTATAGGGCCTAACTGTGATCTTAATGTCGGCCTTTGACGTTCCTGCAATGCATGAATAAATTCCGCTATCCTGAACCGTTATTTTGCGAATTCTTAGCGCTCCCTTTCTAGAGATCTTGAATTTCTTAGAGGACTGTAACTTTTCATTATCTTTGTACCATAGAATCAGAGTTTTGTTGATCTTTCTGCTAGGGCAACGGATCTTTAGATTGGTTCCGCTAAATACGAGAGCCTTTCCTCCCACCTTCAAGAACACTCGGTTCTGGGGCTGTTTCTGTTCGTATGTTTGCTGAGAAGCATAAATCGCTGGTTTTGTAGATTTTTTTCCTGGGCACTGTTTGGTATTGCAGGTCTTAATAGTCTTTGGCTTCTTCTTGGGACAACTAGATGGAGCTAAATCCATAACTTGACCAAATGCTAGTTCTCTCTGACAGTGGATTTTTCTAGTTTTTATTCCTCCGCCACAGCTTTTGGAGCACTGGAAATATTTTTGATATTTTTACGTATATTATTCATATATAAATTAATTATAACATAAACATCACTCACTTTACTCCATTGTTCTGACCTCCATCTGACAGGACATTCAAACACGTTACAAAATTGTTCCGTACGAGGTATTGGTTGTGGGCATTTACTGTTAGGGACAATGAAGGTATTAGTAGCACCTCTGGTAACTTCTTGTAAACACTGCACCACTCTTTTCTGAGTACCACCACCACAAGGTTTGGAGCATGGTGTAAATTCTGATGTGTTCCATCTGAATCAAAAAGTTCTTTAAGTTCATTAAAATTATTCGAGCAATGAGATAATTATGCTTACCTTGGCGGGCATGCTTGGTCGTTACACGTCAATGTAATGGAATCTGGTTTCTTCCTGATATCACACTTGTAATGATCTACTATAGCTTGATCATGATCACGTACACAATGTATCACAGATTCTTTCGTTCCTAAATGTAATCAAATGTATAAATTATCGTACATTCTTGCTAGTATACTTTATCCTCATGTTTAGATAACTTACCTCCCAAACAAGAGGCGCTACATGGGCTAAATCCGTCTGATCTCCATGAATATGTCACTTCGATGCCCACTTGTCCTCTTGGGATATCATTATCCTCTTGTTTATTTTGATCTAAAGCACAGGGTCGAGCGTAACAGTTTTCCATTTCGGGAGGTCTTGGCCCTATTTAATACGTCTTTCAAGCTAACATTTTTATTTTTAAATTTAAACCATTAGATTTAGATTCTCACCTGTGCATTCTCTATCAGGTAACGTAGCAATGGTCTTGGAAAATTCAAGAAATATCTTACATTCGACAGTTCGAGTTCGAATACCTTTATCACAAGTCGCACTGCAAGGACTCCAATCACCCGCAACGTAACTGCAAGAAGATCTATACTCTTAGAACTATTTTTAACACTTTGTGTTCTCAGAGGGGCATCAGCTTACCTGGGTTCCGTAGAAATTGGAGGAGATCCAACTATTTTTTGCGACCAAGGTTGAGAATCGAACAGGTGAGGTGGCGCATCTTCCTGAGAACCTTTCGCTATCTCTGAAATAATCACCCAACTTTATCATCCCGAAGCATCATCAATCTATGCAAACATCATGCATCTTACCAGAATCATCGTTATCATCATCGTCATCGTCACCCTCTTTTTTCAAGCACGCAATTCCGGTAGCACACGGCTGTTTAGTAGGAGGTGCGCTCGATTTATCACAACCTTCACTGCGATATCCACGAGCATCGTGACAAAACACGGCTCTAGTTTGGTGGCCTAATCCACACGTCACGGAACACTGTAAGCGTTTAAATTTTATTAAAAACTATCGAAAATATATATAAAAACCAAGTAGAAACGACACGCACCCCCGACCACGGTCCACTAAACCATCTAGGGCAGGCTTGAACATTGCAAGACCTCTGTGTGATAGGTTTGTGAGACGGACAGTGGTGATTAGAAATTTTAATTCGAGTGCCATTAGGACCACCCTGCGCGCAATAAACCTGCCTCGTTTGTTTACCACCACCGCAAGTAGAGGAACAACTGCTCCAACTCTCGATGATCCACCTGCAAAACAAAATATACGCTTTGCTCTGATGCTACCAACTCTATTCGTATTTGTTCTTTAAAAGCGTGAATGTGAAGAGCTAAAAACACTCATACTCACGAATCTGGACACTTTTGAGTATTACACTCCCTAATCAAGGGTCTAGGACGTTTAGATATGTCACATAATCTCTCATCCATCTCCTTACCAGATTCCTTGTTCAGGCACACAGGACGAGACATCTGATAACCTGAAGCGAAAAAAAAAATATGACGCATAACTTCACTGCAAACTTAATCTAGCATAAATTTACTAAGTAGAAAAAAAAAATTTGCAATTTTACATGACATCTGCTAACAATAGACTCTTAAATTATGTAAATCGATACATTAAGGAGAAAAAATATATTTATATATAATAGCCCCCTCCTTTTGCATAATTTATCTTGTTTGAATGATTATAATATCGTGTGACTGGGAATGCTAGCAGAGACAGGCTATAGTTGATCAAAATTTTACTTGACAATTCATTTTCATAATCGATAATTCGCCTTCGGGATGAAGTGGGAGCAAGAGAGAGAGATTTTTATAGATGCTCATAACTAAGTGACCAAGACAATCGCTATTGTGCCAGCTGAATTAAAGGACAGCAGTTCATGTCAGAAAGGCATTTAGTTCAGTAATAAGACTTATCGACTGTCACTCTAGTCTTATTGTCTTATGTTTGATTGAAACTTGGATTCGTTAATTAATACTCTTCTCCGGATGTGGTTGTTCCGCATCATTTGTAAACCGTTCTTCTCCCCCCTCTGTAGAATGATGTTTATAACTTGAGATATGCTACCTACCGCTGCCGCAGGTGACGGAACAGGGAGAAAATTGCGCTTCTATCCACTGATAGGCAGGTTTTCGACAACTGGAACCATCACCTCCGCAAATTCCGCACTCGTCCACCTTTTTCGTAGAACCCAACTGCAAGTCGCAACCTACGCTCTGTAAATAGAAGCAGAGATAGTTGGTTTAAAAAAAAAAATACATATTTATTAATTTAAATTTCTCTGCGAGAAAAATTAAGATGTTTCCCAAAATTTGAAAATAAAAAAAAAATCCAAACTTGCGCCGTTGTTTTCTGGAGTTAATTTTAAAAAATTTATAAATTTACAACCAAAGTAGAAGAACTTAAAAATAAGATTAAAACTATTTTATATGCTCATAAACCATATATAAATCGTATTATATCTTTTTATAGTCTTTAAAAATTCAATTTAATTTGTATAACTCGCAAATATAGTCCCGACAGTTATAAAAATGTAATTTTGAAGAGTTGCATCTGTAGTTTATATTTAACGTAAGAAAAAATGCAGTTTAAGGCTATAAAATCTATAGAATTTTTTCGATATAATTATGAATTTGTAGCTTGCAACATCATTATAAACTTATCTTTAACAGAATCAAAAATAAATAAATAAATTTAATGCATCATACGAGATTCTAATTTTGTTTAGACATCTAAACTTCAAAAAAAAAAAAAAAAAAATTCGGATAATTTATCATCATATAGAATACAATTTTTTAAGTTAATAAATACAGTTTTTATAGTTTACAAAATTGCTTTCTACATTCTCCATAATTCTAAAAAAATTTAATTGTGTAGAATGCAATTTTGAAGTCTACAAAAATTGTACTTAATTACCCTATATATATATATATAAGGTGAGTATAATACAGTATAAAGTTTAATGTCGCAGATATAAATTCTACAAATGCAATTTATATTTTATTCTCAATTCTGTAACTCTTGCTCGCATAATCCGCGTGTTACAAAGCTAACGAAACTTACCATGCACACTCCCGACACGCACATATCTAACGAACCATCTCGACATCTTGTACCGTCCACAACTTTCGGTGCCAACTTGGCAACAAAATTATAGCTTTCTGCCTGACAGGTGAGACTACAGGGATCCTCAGGGTCGTAGTAAGGTTTCCAATTGTATAGCCTACCACGATACGGTTTGCTATTGTATGTAGAACACTGCGTTGCACGGAAGTCGTCCACCTTCTTGCACGGCTGGTAGAAAGAAAGAAAGTAATCGAGTTATCTCCAAACAAAACTTTAAATATCCGGAATTGTTGCAAGTTAAACTCGATTAACCGTTAATTCTTTTAACTCGTGACCTAAAAATCTTTTTATCTAATTTTCTATACACTCCTATTTAGAACAGAGAAAAATACATATATACATAAAATCTGTAATCTACGTCAGTGGTCATTAATCACGCGGATTAGGATTCCCAGCATCCCCACCCACTCTTGGTCTTCCCTGATTAAGATTTGGTACCAATCTTGTAATTCTCATCTCTAATCGATCAGTTCGAGAGACGAAACTATCCAGTTTAATTAAGATTTAAAAAACTCCTTCCGTTCTCGTAAGAAAATCATCTTTTCTTATGCTTTTTAAATTTTCAAGATAAAGAACGTGATGTTAGAACTGCCTTTCTTGTTTGTTAATCACTCAACCGTTCTTTTTAATAGTATGTTTAACTAAAAAGAAAATGAGCCAATCTAGTTATAAAATCGTTTCCACTTTGAGGAGTTTGAATATATTATCATCATATTTTTTTTATTATTATTACTAACCTGCATGTTGCAGATGCGGTACCTGACCGATTCTCCGATGCATCCTCCTTTAGTAGTGCAATTTTTAATCTGTACTGTCACTCCACCGTCGCAGATCCTAGAGCATGTTGTCCACTCTCCGTTCTCGCTCCTCTTATCCACCTACAATCAAAGAAAGAAAAAGAAAAAAACAGAAAAGATTGTGCAACAACATAACTTAATACTGCAGTAGTTTTAGGAGCAAACAGTGGGTTCACTAGAGTATAAATTCTGTTAAAGTTCCTCTAAATTGCCGAATTTCTAACAGAGTTGTGTTTGTTCGAAGGCGTTGCTTGATCTTTAGTGTCTGGTTTCACAGACTTTTCGGGGACGGGATTAAGAGGAGGTTAGTGAACCTTACAAGCAATGAGCAAACTCCTTTCGGGATTCTTTTGTTTTACTTTGTTCTTTCTTAGTTACACATTTATTCTCCTGACTTCTTTGTCTGCAGATTTTTGAACGCATTAATGATCCGAAACGATAAAGAAGAATCTCTTCAGTGGAATATATAACCTCTCTGAGTGGGAAATATACTTATTATAACGAGGATGTTCATCATTTCGAAAAAACGGTATGCACCTTGAACACGTTGTTTTCAAGTCCTCGACTGGCTAACATTCAGAAGGACGTTATTAATATATTAGTATATAGAGAATCAAATTTTATAAATAGGGCGTATGCTGATGATACTTCGATTTTATTTCCTGCGATTATTTCGTAATAGGAAAATTTTTAACAAAAATATTAACTCAAGTTTTCCGCCCGTAATTTGTATTTATTTAACATTACATGGTGTTTTTTTCCTGTCGAGAGGTACGTCTTGATATCGCAACCGGTTTTCCTTAAAGGCCCCATTTTTCTCCACCCATTAACCATTTTTGGATATCTTAGTATATGCTGTGAGGGAAGAGAGAGGTCCAAAACATTAACCATTTTGATATCTCAGCGTGCACTGTAAGCAAGAAAATAGATCTAAAAGGTTAACATTTTAGATTCTCAGAACGTGTTGCGAGGGAAAGAAAACGATAAAAAATGTTAAAAAATATCCCGAATGTATACTTTTTCTTATTTTTTAACATAAACTTCTACTGATACAGTAAATATTTCTTTACATAAATATTTAATGTTTTCCATAATAATCTCATTATGTATCAAAAATTCCGATTAAATGTAAAGTCATTTATTTATGTTATAGCATCCGTTCTGTAATTCTTCGTCAGTTAGGAGACAACACGTTCTTCCTAGCATCACATGTACGTCTTTAGAGATAATCTTTGACTTTGAACTATGTTCCGAGGTCATATTTGACCGTTACAACATTGTCTGTCACGTCTTTTACCATCCCAACTGCCAGAAATGCAGCAGACTCCATCACGACCGAGATAAGGATGTCCACTTTCTAGTTGATTAGCATATTAGAGATCCCAATGATATATTGCAAACCATTCCAAAAGACAAGCTCGTAAATATCGTCCGAGCGAAGCATCCCCAATGCCTGCATTTCTAACTCGCACACTAACTGTACATGTACAGAATTTAGCTCTTTTTTATTTTTCTTAATCCTAAATGTTAAGAGTTAATTAACTAATATCTATTTGCTTTCGCTTCTACTTCATCTCTTTTGATTTCTTCACGACTTCATCTCTTTCATCCAATACGCGATGCTTTTTCTTCCCACTCCTGCACTTTTCCTACCGCAACATAATCAAATTTTATAATTTATACTTAAAGCTGATAGGATCTCGAATCATAAAATTGTAAATTCATTCAAAATTGTAGAAGTACTTTTCAGAAAATAACTTAAATTTGCCGAAACTAAAAGCATACGTAATGTTGTTATTTACAGAATGTTCAACATTATTATTTCTTATTTGTTTCTTATAATTACGTTTATGTTATTTTCTTTAGTTAATTATAAATTATGAACTATTTTAAGCAATTAAACTGTGCTAAATTTTCTCTCGTTACTACGCTTTTCCCTGTTATAAGACATTTAAAATTTATAAAGTTATCGTTAAACTGAAGAATGGTAAACATCTAAATTATCTTTAAATCTTTTATTCAAGCCACTAAAAAAGTATTTTTCGTGTTAAGTTGCATTTTGCGCTGAGTAATTAATATATATTTACTTTGCATATGTGTTTCACGCAATTCTGTTAGATCCTTATTTTTGAAGCCGCTTTCTTCCCGTAATTTAGTTAAAACAGCATTATGCATCATCATCAAACGTAAAGCTGAACGGCAATAGTACCATAAACCACCAAAATTATTTTAAATAGCCAATTTCCTGACAAAATATTAACTACATTTCTCCGAAAACTAATAGTTTTCTGGCTAATCCTGGGAAATTTTTGATTGAGACATGTGGCGTGTTGGCATTTTGACTAGAATAGCTTTTATGCATACATTTATGTATTATTAAAAAAAAATCACCTCCGTCAAGCAGAAGAGTGGTATATAGAGAAGAAAATGAAAAACGATCATCCAATCAAACACCAAAGTTTTTCTTCGCTTTTTTTTTCTTTTTTTTGTGCGGGTGCGTGAATGATTGTCCATATTCGTGAGTAGAAAATACCTGAGTATTTTCTACCCACCCCTTAAAACAAAATAATCCCCAAATTGACGAACAGTAGTGGGGCATTAAACCAAAACTTGCAGTCACGACATTGGAGTTTGATAGTCACGCCATCCGAACTCGCTTCCACATTAATCTGTTCTTAATGGCTTACACACCTGATCAAATTTTCATGCGGGTGGTCGCACGTCACGTGACAAAAACAGCCACCCCATTGGTCGTATCGGTAGCCATCTTTCTTAAAATGAAGCACGCATTGGTATTACAAGATGGGAATAAGAGAGTGATGCTTGTTTTCTAGAGCCTATTAGATACTTTTTGCGTCGTCATGGTGACATGAATGATAAATATGCTTCACATGATACACACAACATATCGGGTCACTGACTTTTATTGTTTTTATGCTCGACATGGATCAGTTTTTTTTTTCTTTGTTTTTTTTACACTACAACGAAAGCAAAGTTTGATAAATCGGATATGAATTATTGTTTTTATATCGTGGAGACCGTATAACCTACCATAGCGACCGCAAAAACTGCATAAACTGATACACGATTTTATAACTTCCTTCATATAATAACTATATGATGGTTATAAAAACTATAGACTATTAAAACCTACAAAAAGGGGAAGGTAACTCCTATATAATCTTTCAAAAAATTGTTATAACTGCCATATAAATAATTATAAAAGTTATAACACCGGCAAAAAAAATTCTGTATCTGTGTAGAAGTATAAAACGTCTCTATTCCTACATCATAGTCACATAATCTGCTATTGTTTAAAATTATATTGTTACTACAGCTGTTACAGCTTTAGAAACAATGCAACTCACTTTTTGCTTACTCATTCGACTGTAAAAACCTGCGATATGGATTGTATAACTTACGACAGTGGCTTTATAACTTGCCAATTCAACTATAACCATCAAAACATAACGCAGAAATCGTATAGCATCATTAGAAGTTTCTATATAAGTTGTTATACCAACTAAAAGCAATAATAACTGTTATATCGACCGCAGAACTTGCTTAATAGTATTATGGAAACTACAAAATTTGTTATAAAACCGCACGATACTAAAAATCCGAGGATTGTATAACCTATAAAGTAAATGCAAAAATATATTAAACAGTCGAATTTTATTGTAATTCCTGTCATGCAGAAATTATAATAAAATTCGGTTATTAATAAAGGAATGGAGGTATACGAAAGCTGCGTGCGTATAACAACATCCTTTCCGAGAATTCAATTGAAACTTCCGACCTCCGACAGGTGCTTTTCCTATTTTATTACTTACATCCTGTCTACTTGCCAAACTCTATTATCTGATTTAAACACCGAGCCATTAATCTAACTCTAAACTAGTTTCTTTTCCCGAATTACGCGAATTTTATGGAGAAGAATGGAGTCGGTAAAAAAAATAAAACGGATTTTAAAAAGAAGAGAAGGGAGAGAGGAAAAAAAAAATTGCAAATCGTCCATTAATTAATTAGTTTTGTCGGTAGAGTGCAAGGGCGAACGGTAAAGTGGTTGTAAATCGATACAGAGACGACAACATATGGATATTAGAAGGACAATTTTCAGCACAATCAACAACAATTAAACGAGTAAGTCTAGTAATAAAGTGGTTGTCCCCTGTAAATCAAACTTTGTAGCACGGCTGGCAGAGTCATGCAGAGAAGCCGACAGTTAGAGAAATGTATTCAGTAGACAGAAAAGAGAAGGGGTGATCTCTGCGTATGCGTCTAGATTTAATTGGAGAAATGCCTATATACAGATGACTTGAAAGCCATTTGTAAAAGGCGCCGTCTAGTCTGGAATATCTTTCTTTTTCTTTCATTTCCTCACTACATCCTTCTCTGTTGTCATGGTAACTGTTATCCGGACGAGATTTTATGGTGTTACGAAAAACGGAGAACAAACCACTTTTCATTTTCCGTTTGCTGAAATTAAATAATGTTAAATGTTTTGCTGCTGATATCATTTACTATCGTTTCCTACCGAAATTTTGATGTTTTAATGCCAAATCACTTTTCTCCATTTTTATTCGGGTTTACGTGAATATTTTATTTCCTTTCTCTGAAAATCGTTTGCGTGATTAACCTTTTAACGTAATTCGTTAATATTATGCTATTCTAATGTTATTTAATATGTTAATTTCGGTAACTTGTTGAGATGGCTTCGATGAGAACAAAATTTAGTGTGTCTGAAAGCAGTAGTAAAGTGGAGTTCTGGGTGTCTAAACCGTCCTAAGTGCTTTTTCGCATTTTTTACGATCGAACCGTGTATGGTTTGGTAAACCCATTGACTAAAAAGTAATTCTTTTTATGAGGAAAATACGTTATCCCTCTGCCTGACAAAATTCGGTCTAAGTATCGTAGTAAAAGTTTTCAGTCGCGTTTGATCACATTCGATACTGATCGTAAACTTGACCGCATGTCCGAATGATGCAGTTTTTTCTTCGTTTCGTTTCGTTCTGCTTATCTCTCTTTTTTTTAATAAAAAATAAAAAATCTAATTCTGTTTCTGCAATCGGAAAAATTCGGATAAGAAGAAGCGACAGAGTTAGACGCAATTAAAGTAATGGCCTTCATAACAGTATCTTGACGACTCTGGCGTGTTTACAGGACAAAAACCATTATCCCATTCAACTTAAGGCTATTTGTATTCTACTGTTACAATGGAAGAGGCACACGGGTCAACAATTTGTGGATGACGTGAGAAGCCCTTGGAGTATACTTCCTGCTTTTTGGAGAAGATAAGAAACAAGTACAACTTCCGAGGTGGAGAAAGATGGGATCAGCAAAGAAATCTTTTATATAGCAGAGAGTTTGTAAATAGATATGTGTCAGTCGTTTAGTATTAAGCATCTTACCGTGCTTAACACCAGCTCATCTTCCGCATCAAGAGCAGATAGTTGTTTAGTAGCAGAAGTCAAAAGGAGAAAACACTGAAAGAAAACAAAAAAAATAGTATGTAAAATGTATTTTCTTTTTTTAAATATGGACGAAACAAAAATAAAAGAAATATTATAGAAGAATAGGATGAAGAAATATACTTTCTTCGCTAAAGAAACAAGAAACTAGTCGAGTTTATAAATCATTGCACAGAAAGTCTTTACGAAAAATGCGATTCGACTTCTTCTACTCCAAAAACAAAGGATGATAAATTATTGAAAGGTATAAATAATAATAAATTATATTTAAAAACGAAAATATCGCAGTTTTGTATATCACGAATCGTTCAATTAATTGTGACAAGAATACTTCTTTCTAACAGACTACTACCATCTGGCCAAACGCCCAATTTCTGTCTGACCCGTGGCATTTTTGCCATACGATACCACTTAAAAAAAGTAAAAAAAAAAAAAACACAAAAAAAGCATTTAAAGCTCTGATTAGATATCTGATGAATGTTTATTGTTTTCTCTCGACAAAGGAATGAATTTTTCTCTCCTTCTTCGTTTTATATCCTGTGTTACCGGATGCGAATTTAGAATCGAGAATATGTATTTCTCTCTTTCTCTCTCTCTTTCTGTTGTTTTCCGTGTAAAGACACGCTATTTGCCCAACTAGGTTAGGATTTGCATATTCTCTGCATCTCTCTTTCGCATTAAAACATCCTAAATTAGTCAGGAGCGAGAGAGCGATCGACAATTGCAAGCGCGCCATCCGTAAAGCAATCGATGACGAGCGACGTATAGTGCGAATTGATGCCGTTAGATGTCTCCACCTGCTTCCACGTCATCGCATACGTAGCTCAGGTGTGCAACTTGGTTAAAGGTGAAGTACCGCCACCTTCCCTTAAGAACTTTGTCACGCGTGATAAGTCACTTTTCTGAATTGCTTAGCGTGACTCCGTCTGGCACCTGGGAGCTGCTGTGGCATATGCGATCGGTAATTAAGCTAAAGTAAGTGGTGGTACACGCACGCGAACGACGATTCGCTCGCAAATCTGTTTATTAGATTGTTGTTAAAGATTGTTATCGACGGTCACGGGAATTTCTTAACGTCTACACTTTAAACGTATACACAACTAGAATAATAAAATTTTTTTGCTAAATTCACGAAAACATGCGGTGCATTATATACTTCACGTGCTATTTGTTAAAGCTATAAACACCATCTTAGATGGAAATCATAAATGACAAGATAGAATTATAGACACGCAGGAATCATGAAACCATAGATTTGGCCATAGATATATGTGAAAACAGAGTAATCAAAATCCTACTTTTATGTGGATTTACGTAAAGTAAAATTAATGCTATTGAGTAATCTGTTTGCATGTTATGTGCAAAATGAAAATATCACTTGAAAAAAATTTTATATTGGATATAACTCGAAAAATATCGGATATGTTTGACGAGATGTGCATGCTTACGTATTGGATTTTATGGATGAAAAGCTCTTATCTTCTATAGCATCAGTATGTGCACAAGCCGTAATTTTTATAATGTAACCATGATAAAAACGTTATCCTGTCATGTACATCAACCAGTCAAACTTCCAGTCCATTCCATTCATATAAAGTTTTGCTTTTCAGGAAGTCGAAACTCTTCAAAAGTACTCGATAGAAACTGACAAAACACCAGATTTTTCAAGGAAAAATATGTTTTTCGATAACTTTTCCTCCTCCAGATTTTTAAATCCATCTCGGATGTTGGAAAGAGAAATTTTTCTCTCTTTATTTTTTTTTTTTCATTTTGTTTTTTATTAATGATTCCAGTGGAAGTAGTTTCCCCATTACACTTGCCAAAGCGAGTAATTAAGGATCATTAGCAGTAAGGTGGATGAAGAAGTGGTTTAGCAAAAAAAAAATTAAAAAAAATATCTTGTAAGCGATGCAAGTTCTCAGTTTTCTAATGGCAGTTGTAGAAGTGTAAGCGAAAGAAAGGCGCGAATTTTTAACTCCAAACAAACATAAGCTTTCGGAGAATTAGTTTGAACAATTACTTTTTATCACCAGTGTTTATCTAGATAAAGTTTTGCGAGTTTTGTTATTATTGAATAAAATTAACTAGGAGGAGAGCTGAAAAAAAAAAACAGTGTTAAGAGTTGTAACAAATCTAATAAGTAAATGCAAAATTTTTGCGACTCCTCAATTTTATTGCGGCAAAGTAGCACAACTGCTCTCTTTATCGCCACGGGAAAAATTTAAAAAAATCAAGAAAAACTTCTTTAGCTTCAGTAATAGAAAAATAGTTATTAAAAATGTCAAAAGGCGAGATTTTTCTCTCTCTTTTTTTAATTTTTAAGCACCAAAAATCCAAATGGTTTTAATGGAATGAGAGCAGAGAGAGGAGTGCTTGTTTATTTTGCAATCTTTGCTTTACTTTTTTTTTTAATCTTTAGATTTCTAGTACGTTTTCAGAGTATAAAATTTCAATAAAATTATTATTTTTTAGAGAAATTTTATCGCAGAAATCGCTACTCTTCTAAACAACCTATATGTATATATCTCGAAACCGCATAAATTCTTTCATGTTCTTTTTTTTTTATTTTTTGCATTTATATATATACAACGTCTAGAAATTTTACTAACTCAAAACGTACAACACTTATTCCTTCTTAAATAAGAACCATATTTTCCCAAATCCGTTCTTTCCTAAAAGGATTATGGACCATAAATCCACGTTTTCCTTATCGTCTGAAAAGTGTTCTCGCATAAAAAACGCTCTTTTCGAATAATATTTGTTGAGTGTTTTCGGACAGTACAAAAATTCCAAAATGCATTAAATTGATGAAAATTCCCTCCAACGTATATTGCATGAAAACTCTCTACAACGTTCGCTGCAGAAACTCTTTCAGTTGGAGAAACAAATGCACAGGAAACGATCCTCTGCCAGTAATTACCATTACAACAAAGGGGCCTTCAAGCTCTTATCAGGTGCTGAAGAGGATTTTTTGGCGTTATCAAAACCGTTACATCTGCATAAATGTTGGCTAAAAACGGAAGCCATGTTTAATGATTATTTATTCCTATCGATATGAATATAAATTATTGAGATAAATCCGTATTCTCTTCCAAAAACTAGCCTTAACGCACACTTAATCAAACCATATATATCCAAATTGGAAAATGGAACAGTTTCATGCAAATGAAAGCTATGGATTCTGAATAAATTTAACATTATCAGAAGAGATAATGCTTAAAAGATATTCTTAAAATTAAAAAAAAAAAAAAAACAGATAAAAACCTAAAAGAAAATCGAATTTACAGTTATTATCAGATTCTTTCTATGGTTTAAAAAAACGACTTTAAAAAAAAAAAAAAAATCTTGGTTAAAAACAGTCACGATTCAATTCAGATTTTCATCTCCATATAGGTTCTGGCAGTAACCCAACAAAGCCCTCACTCTCTATCTCTCTCTCTTTCTGTACAGTCTACACAATATAACACTTAGAAACAGTTAAGTGTATATATTAGCATCAGTAGGAGGTTCTCTCATCAATCATGCAGTTGACTAGTAGCATTTAATCTTAAAAATTACTACTAGAAAAAAAAAATTATATATAAGTTTTTACATATATATAAATGTAAAAACAACTGTAAAGAAGAAGAATTTTTTTCCCTCCTGTTTCGTGTTTTTTATAACGTATTTTAAAAAGTGCAAAAAGCCGAATAAAATTTTTCCTTTTCCTTTTCTCCAATCAAAGTAAAATGGAGAACAGAGACGTCCTAAATTCGAAACAAGATAAATTAATGAGCGTATAATACACAAAAAGGGCCTTTTTACTCTAAAAACACCACTAAACATTTGGCATCTTGCCTGGAGTGATGCCCAAGAAAAAGACAAAGATCGTGATACATAGCATAGAACGATAGAAGATGATAGTAGTGAATAATATTGTATCGTAAGTAAAATGGATGTAGTTAAACTACTACTATCTACTTACAATATATATATATATCTTAGTAGTGTACTTTGCGGCTCATTGTTTATGTTAAGTGATAAATTAACTTGCAAGGAAAAGATTTCAGAAATGAGGAAAACTTTGTGAAGATTTTCCTGCTTATAGCAGCTAAAATCTTCTCAAAATTTTCCTCATTTCTGAACCTATTTCAGAAAGATAGGACAATTTATGGAGATTTTTCCTGCTATAGGCTGTAGAAAGATAGGAAGACTTTAATATAAAAATTTAGGAAAGACTTTTTGCAGTCTATACTAGAAGTCCCAGAAAGATTTTTCGTGATATAGTTTGGAGAAAGATAGGAAGATTTTCTTCTTTTAAGTTTCAGAAAGCGGGAAGACTTTGTGCAGATTTTCCGCCTATAAGCACTATTTATATATCTGAAGATAAGAAGAATTCATGAAGATTTTCTTGCTGTCGGTTGCTGAAAGAAAGGAAGAATTTATGGAGATTTTCTTGCCATAGGCTATAGAAAGATAGGAGAATTTGTGCAGATTTTTCTGCTATCGGTTGCAGAAAGATAGAAAGACTTTCATACATAAAAGGAAAGATTTTTCTATAGCTTATGTTCGAGTTTACAGAAAGATTTTTCTTGTATAGATTGAAGAAAGATAAGAAGATTTTCTTCCTTTAGGTTTCAGAAAGCAGGAAGACTTGTGCAGATTTTTCTCTTATAAGTTGCAGAAAGATAAGAAGAATTTATAAAGATTTTCTTGCTTTCGGTTGCAGAAAGAAAAGAAGAATTTATAGAAATTTTCTTACTATAAGCTATAGAAAGATAGGAAAGCTATGCAGATTTTTCTGCTATCGCTTGCAAAAAGTTAGAAACACTTTTATACATAAATTTAGGAAAGTTTTTTCTGTAGCCTATGTTCGAAGTAGCAGAAATATTTTTCATGTTATAGATTGTAAATCGCCTTTCTAAAACTTTCTAAAATCGTATTTTAACAAACAGCAACTTCACAATAACGTATACGCCAAATAAACACGTATAAAGAAGCCATCAAGAGAGTTTTAGTGCATCGTGTGATGTTTATGATGTAATTGTAAGTCTACATGATATCATTATTTATGTACAGTATATCATAAATATACCATGCGGTTGATAGTGTTTATATCAATAACGGTTAATTGTTGCTAATCTTGTGTAAGTAATAATGGCGGATTGTGATGAAAGCGGTGGATGTTAAACTTATACAAATAATCAAAAAAAATAAACAAGTTTATGTTCGGTTACGATATAAAATTACATTCGTAACTAATTATAACATGTACTGCGTAATATTTTAGCAACCGGGAAGCAAAATAACTTAAGAGAAAAGGAAAAAAATATGTCTGAATGTTGGTGGCCACACTCGAGAACCCCTGATGTATATAATTTATGTACTGTAGCAGAGTGAGAGTAACTGTCCCATCGACACTTCTATAAAAGTTATTTAATTATTAGCAGTCGATATATATTATCCGACCTTTCTTAAGTCTTTAAATAATGCGGGAGACTAGTTTTTCAGCATTTTCTCTCATGAGAGGAGGCTGCTTTATCGGCAAAAGTAGGATCAGAGGTCAAACAGGTAATATCGGGCTCGAATGATTAATGGATTCTTTACTTCGTGACGTCAGGGCTCGTTTCTCCTATAAAGTCGGTTTGGGAGTAAAAGTTAGACGTTTCGAGTCCGTTTTTGGCAGGGTTCGACAAGTATAGCCCCAGGTGGAGAGGAACAGGTGCATCGGGCAGGTAGGCGGAAGAGTGACAAGTGAGAAACAAAAGAGAAAATTGAATGTGCTGCAACGGAACGGACTGTAGAAGAAAAAAAAAAAAAAAAAGAGAAAAAGGGCGTGTTGTGGGTGTATCTAGGTAATTATCTACTTGTTGGGTTTGCAGAATGGTCCTCCGCAAATTAATTTAGAAGTAAATTAACGTTAACTTTCATTTTGCGGTTTAAGAAATTTCGATTTTCTTTCTTTCTTTTTTATTTTTTTAAACTGTACAATGAGTTGATTCGGTTCCGCTTATCGTCCCGTTGTAAATTTGATGGATTTGTGCTTTGTATTCACCTGCACACACACACATACACACACACATGAACACCTGCTGGCAATTAGCCAATCGGGTGTACACGTGAAAATAGTCACGCGTGACGAAAATGTGGTACTTTTAAACACAATAGCTCTCTCGGGAATGAATTATCCTCCGATGGAATGTTCTCCTCTATATAAATCGTGTTTGCAAACAGGGACGGATTCTTCTTGAGGTGGGGGAGTGTTGAGTAACGAAAAAAAAAAAAAAGAAGGGAGAAGAAAAAAACAGACGATGCTTAGAAGAAAAAATTAGCATGTGAAAAAGCGGTTCGGCGAACATCATACATGAATAAGACCGTTTTTCGGAGCGTTATTACTAAAATTCGTATGCACGGCCACACTCGAGAGCGAGTTTGGTACAAACCACTGTCGGGGCCTCACGAACTAAAACAGAAAAATAGCAAAAAATAAAAAAAAAAGTCTTTTTTTTATTTTCTCGAGATATATAAACGTTTCTTGTAGCTTGCATTCCGATGTCGCTACACCCGCAAACGATGCATATGCGGATTTTATTTTAACCTGCACGCATCTGTGCCAAATTAACGATTTTAATGGCTTCACGAGTGCCTTAAGTGCACTTAAATCTCATATATGGAACAGCAGAGATTGAAATATGTTATTAATTAAGATAGATTTACTTTCGTGTGTCGTTTTTTTCACTTGTAAGACACTCGATATCGCTCTCTCTTTCTCTTTTATTTTATTTTTTTTCTTTGCAAGGTGTGGTGATGTTTACAAAACCCGAATCTAATTCTGAACACCTGTGGCACAGATACCTTTGGTCGCCATAGAAACGCAAAGATTCGAATAATGACAACATTAAAGCGTGATTGCCGACCTGAGTCGGCTATTTTCAAGGACTAAAAATAAAGAAAAAGCAAGACAGGTGTGATCTATGATCCGCCATGTATCAGTAGAAAGCTTTTCGTTTTTTTTTTTTTTTTTCTTTTTTTCTTAAGATATTTCCGAGGTTAGAGGGATAAGACGGTAGACTTACCCCCGGGTGGTTTTCTATTGGAGATATAATGGATCTTTTCAACTAGTTAGACAAGTGTATGGCAGGTAAATCTCCACTTTTCAAAGCAATTTTGCCCCCTCTACGAGACGACTAAATTAACGCGCGCTTGCCGATTCGTACCTCAATATTAATCTTTTCTAGCTCTAAATTATCCTTTTGTAGTGATAATCGTTAAAAGCCATCGACGTACGTGCATAATTCTTAGAACAACGATAAAATTTTAAAGCATAATTGAGTAATGCGCTTTTTTTCCCTAACAGAAGCACCACCGGACAAAAAGAGCGATTATCCAATCATCACATAAAATTAATTAATCATTCGTCCAATCTTATCAGTATAATTATCGCATTAATCCTTATATAGCTGCCATAAATCTCCGTGTTCCAAAACAATCGAGCTTTATGTATTTTTAATGAGCGTGATCTATATTTTAAATCCGCGTTATTTGCTTTAAAATAATATATATTTAAAAAATAAACATTTTATACATAAATTATAATAATGAGCAATCGTTTTTCTTAGAATAACGATAAAATAATAATAAATAAATATACAATTTATCATTTTGTAAAAGTGATAGTGTAAGCAAAACTAGTCTTTGTTTACTTAATATAAATAGTTAATCGGTTGTTTATCTAATCTCAGATAGTATTGAGTTTAGTTCGCTGTATAGGATGGGAAAATACGTCAAAGAAAACAGCGAACAATTACCCCTCAACTTATCAGACTTTAAAGTTCAGCCAAACCTTATAATCTCTAATTTTTTTTTTTTTCCCTTATCTGTATTTTGATGTTTTATTATTTTGGTTTAGTTGTGGTCATAAATAGGCACGTTCTACTTTCTATTAGCCATTAGTTTAAGGAAGAAGAAAGGATAAATGAATAGTTTTTCTCCAAGCCCGATGACAGAATGCATTACTTGATTGCCTACAGCAGATGCTACAAATATCTCTTGTCCAATATTTCGATTCACAGAATAAATGTGATGGTAATAATGTATTTTTCGGGTCACTTCATAATATATATATATATAAATATAATAAATAAGTAGAAAATTAGCCCTCTGAAAGAATAGGCTGAATGGCCACAAAAGGAATAAAGAAGAAAAAATCCTTCTTATAATATTTAAAAATAATGTTAAAGAAATGGAAAAATTCCTTAAAATAGTTGACCTCATTCTCAATATATTAATATAGTTATAATTTCTGATTTTGCTGCATTATATGTAGTAAAGGGAGGGGAAAAATAAAGCGGTGCGACAATTTTATCAGACTTCATTGGTCAACTCCTATTTTTATTAAAGATTTCGACCAATGAGAAAAAGTAACTGTTTTAGGAACGTGGGCGTTTGTAAGGACACGTGACCCACTTTAAGCTTTTCGGACACTAACCATGACGTCATTGGCGGACCAAACCGTCCCGGAAATAGCAACGGAATTTGGTAAGGTGCCAGAATATCCGGATGAAAGTAAATAACTTTGGTTCGGATCGATAGTAGAAATGCCGAATAAGAATATATTTTGAAGGTATAATGATCAAATTTTGAAAGATTATTCTTTTTTAACTGCGAAAGTCAAGGTTCGTTACAAACACAATTCAATTGAAACGTGTCGCGTAAAGAAAATCGAAGATGAAATAATCGTTTGCGATAGAACCAATCGAGATTTTAGTACCAAAATTAGCCACCCGCAAGAATTTATCGATGTTGATACACCACTAAATTTTCATAAAAATGGAATGCACGGTTTTTGAGTTATTTAATTTTGAAACTGCCGATTAAACAATTAATCGACTTTTACCAACGTTAATCGTTTTATTAATGCAAAAATATTTTAAACTTTAATCTATTATGTCGCTGTAATTATAAAAATGTGAAATTTAACACCATGTTTTACTTTAATTTAGTTAAAAAAAAAGTTAATTTTGACGAAACACCAATAGGAGATACTCCGAAAGACAAAAATAAAATTATTTACGTTTGAACTAAACAAAATTTTATAATGGAAAATATTTTTAAATGAAGCTTACTTCATTTCTAACATAAATTTCAAATTTTGTAAAAATTGGGCCAATGATTTCCGAGTAATTAAATTTTGAAACTTTTAAAAAGCATCAGAACCATTGGACCAAACTAATATATTACTATTATTCTAGAATGTCATCAATATCTTATCAGTTAATCAGCTTTAAAAAAAAACCTAAAGTGTGGCTTACTGTTTCAAAACTTCATTAATAAATTAGTTAAATTAATAAGTAGGATAAAGCAGATAATAAAGTATTAAAAATTAAAAAGGACAGGAAAAAAAAAAAGAACTCGGATGATTTAGAAGGAAGTTAATCGAGTCACGAAAATTTCCAATTCAAAGAGAGATTTAAAAAGTTAAAAATAAAGGAAAAAAAAATGGATACCCTTTGACACTTTTAATATTAAATAAGCTAGAGAAGAATCCTGTAACAATGGTTATAAAGATAATTAAGTTTGATGCTGATAATCAAATCTAGAATTAAAACGAGCGGATACCAAAAAGTACTTAACGAGATTGTTTTGAAGAGCAGATCCATCCACTCGTGCGCTTTAAAATAGAAAATAAAATATGGGTCCACTTTTGACGTTGGAGCAAGAACAATGACACGATAATTAATGATGTCATCACATTGATGATATTTTCCACAAAAGGCCGATTTTATATCTGCCGTCAACTCATTAAGTTTGTATAAACTGGAGATTTGATAAATGCGGGCTATCTGCCGATATGGCCACTTTGTCGTCTTTTCTTTCGAGATTCTTGTATAGTAAACAGTTCTGTGTACGATTCTGCAGCCGTCGAGTATTGAAATTTATCTGCCAATCTTTCCGAATTGCATAAAATGGAAAAGAAAAAAAAAATAACTCGTTCAAAGAGTACTCGTTTTAAATAAATATATATATGTGTGTATATATAAAAATTTATTATTTTTGTATCGTTAAGTATGTGATGTAGTTTGGTTGATGGATATATTCGCAAATAAAATGGATATGTATCCAGTACTTAAAATGCTCTACAAAAACAAAAAAAAACTTTCCACGCTCTGAAACTTTCCACTTTATCAATTTATATTTTTGCATGGTTTTCCGTCTGATCTGTTCTAGTATAAAAAACGAAAAAAAAACTTTTTTTCCCCTTTTCAATCACATAAAATAATGTTATTTCTTTATATTCTCATTTATTAAGCAAAATCTTATTTTTTTTCCCATCCAGACCGGGAATATTGTATTATTTTTTTCCCCATACTGAAAGGAATATTTTGCTCTTTATCGTCTCATAATCCGAATATGTTTCTCGCAATGTGCGAATTTTCATGATGTTAAGAAACATTTGTATCTCGAAAATAATGTTTTTCTTCCACCAATCAAAAAAAAAAAAAGAAATTTGTTCCCTCTTTACAGTCCATGCTTAGTAAGATTTGCTTCATTTCTGTTTAAGAGAACAATTTTCTTTCTCTTTTCCCTTTCAGGAAGAGATATATAGCTTTTCTTTTCTTAGGAGAAGTTGGAAAATTTAGCTCCCAACTCTTTCCTCTTCCATATTGTATAAAGTCTCGAAATGCAGAAAGCGATACAAAGACTGAAACGAAATTAGACACGAAATCTCTAGATTTGTCATCAACATGGCGATTTTTGATACAGGGAAGAATTCTCGATAATTTGGCCTCTCATGAATGAAAAAATTTCTCATTATGCGACATTTATCTACAGAAAATCTCTAACTTAGAGTTATGTTTAGCATTAAAGAACATTTTCTTCGTATCCCATCCATTGCTTATTTTTCTATTCCAGTTTTTGAAATATTAGTTTTTTGACAAATATTTTTCCATTTTATCCTCTTGTGAAGAGGTATATTAACCTCTGTCTACGTACACTCTCGCATCTTTCTTACTTCGTCCCAATTTCGTTAAGTATTTTCCTTTTCATCTTCCGTACGATCTCCTCCGCCTCCTCTTCTTCTTCTTTTATCCTCAGACCAATAAAACTAAATCCAAACTTCAGAAGAAGTAAGCAAACTTTTTAATATAACTCAAAGTGAAAAAGTCACTTCTGTATACAATTTGTATCTCTTGGAAATTGGTAGAAGAGTTCGCTCTTCTATCAATGAATTAAAAAAAATCATATTTAAAAAAATGGAGAGAGAGAGAGAGAGAGAGAAATTGCATAAGATGAATGGTTAACATTAAAAAGTCGATTCACGAACCGCAGATAAATAGATTGACTGCACTATCATCAGTACTTGTGAGGTCATCTGTCAGTTTTCCCATATGTTTGTTTGAGGTGAGGTAATATAAAAATGTTCCTGCTGTATTTAAATTATGCAATCGGTCAGTGACTAGAAATTTGGGATAAAGTCTATCCAAACTGATAACTTTTCCTTTGAACTCCTGGGCGTTTGCTCTTGTTTCTTTAATGCAAAAACGACTGATTTGCTTTATATTCTACTTGATGTCAAAGCTCAGCTGAGCAAAAAAGAAAAATCTAAGATATTGTACTTCAAAACGTACAAGAATGGTGAACACTTCCTTTCCTCCTTAAAATATTTATTATTTTTTATAAGAAAAGTGTTTAAATGTATAATCAGATGCTTAAAAATAATCTAAACATCTAGGAAGAAATTTTCTTGAATATTTTGAGCATCTAAAAGTTTGAACGTCCAAAATTTATTAAAGAATATTGAGCAGTTAAAAGTTATCAAAGGATATTGAGCATCTAAAAGTTATCAAAGAATGCTGAGCATCTAAAAGTTATCAAAGGGTATTGAGCATATAAAAGTTATCAAAAGATACTGAGCATCTAAAAGTTATCAAAGGATTTTGAGCATCTAAAAGTTATCAAAGAATGCTGAGCATCTAAAAGTTATCAAAGGATACTGAGCATGTAAAAGTTATCAAAGGATATTGAGCATCTAAAAGTTATCCAATAACATTTAAGCATCTAAAAATTATCAAATATTGAGCATCCAGAGATTATAAAAAAAAATATTGAGCATTTAGAAGTTATCAAAAGATGCTGACTGCTTAACAAACAACAGTGAACATCTGAAAATTATCAAATGATGCCGAGCACAAAGAGAGAATGTTCTAGGAGAGACTTATCTAAACAAAAAAGCATCAAGAAACATTGAGCCTCTGAATTAATTTTCATGAACAAGATACCATAAAACACTTAAATAAAAAAAGACATCAATAATTTAATAAAAAAATAAATATCTTAAGAATATTGAAACCTAAACTACTTTGAAGATGTTTGAAGTTATTTTGATCCTGTTCAAGCATCTGAAAGTTTAATTCACACGTAATGTTAATTTACTGAATTGAGCAGAAGTTTTTACGCAATATCGAACATGTAAGAAATAATTTTCAAGAACATAACGCTCATTTAAGAGGAAAGTTCCGTTTTTCAGTTGATCTAAAAGACCGATTCAAGTATTCGGCACTTTCAATAAAAAGCAAGGTAGTAACCTATCCTCCGAACATTTTAAGGAGAGTGTGTTCAACACTCTTATTAAAAAAAACATCATAATAAACAGCATTTGACATTCGAAAGAGGCATCAAACACTCTTTAAAGTACTAAAGTGTAGAACTTCAGTAGAGATGGTTAAAGCAGCGTAAAGAGACAGCAGTTCGTTTCGGAACTAGAGAGGATGTTTGACACTTATAAAAAGCATTAATAAAGTATAATAAAAGAGTGTTAAACATCCGGAAGGAGAAAACGTTCATCACTCATGTAAAAAGATCTGTAATGCGTCAAAAAATCGTGACTGAACGAAGAGAAAAAAGAAAAAAAATCATCATCAAAAACGGAAGATTCATGTTGCGCATATCGGCGTTATCTTCGGGGGCCCAGGAGATTGGAAAACAACTTTATCTTTCAAAATTGGTGTCGAGGTTTGACGGTTACGTCATTCTAGTCTGTAGAGTAGCTCTTATTAATTGGTTGGTTACTCCCGTCTTATATCAGTACACCCAACCTAAGCTTAATGATTGCATCGGCGCCAGGCTTCTAAATCACTGTAGCGAATCTTTGGTACGAATTTTCAGGCTGTGGAAAATTTTCGAGGAGTATCTTCTTTCCATTCAAAGCGTATTATTAAGCCGTTCACGTACATGACGATTGCTGGTGCCTCTCGACAGGAGTAGATTGTTAATTGTCAACAGTGCCTCCATCAGGTGAAAAGAATACCTGAGTGCAATTTCGATAGGACAAAACTTGCGTGACTACATCGGACATATATATATATATAAACTGAAAGAACTCAATTAGTCTGTCGCTCGTTACTTTACCAAATCTCTAACTAATTGTTTGCTGTTTGGATCGAGATAAGCCCATTAAACAAAATCAACAAAACTCAGCGGCATTCAAAGGTATACCAGTAAGCTCGGTGTTCTTAAAAGGACTAGAGATATTTTTTCGCAGAAACTAATGCTTATTTTAGTATCGTCGAAGTGGAAGAAAAGTTAACATTCGACAAGAGTACTGCGTGTAGATGAAACCATACGTTGGCTTCATTAATAGTTACTAGAAACTCCGTGTTTCGACTAAAATAGCCGTAAACGTGCGTGAGCTCGAGACGTGAGGATCTAACCAACTGTTTCCTTTAATTCTGACCTAGATTGATAACTGAAGATAAATTTTTGAATTTATGTACCAGGCACTTTGTTGACTCTTTAATTATTTTGAGATTTTCGACGATTTTTTACCATCTTCCAAACTGTGCATCTCTGTAGACGAATTAATGAAAGTTTCGTTGTTGCGACTTCCATAAACTATCGAAATCTTGAAAGATGTTCAAGGATATTAACTATTTTAAACGCTGTTATGTGAGAATTGGCAAAGTTTTCCATCCCGCAATGAGTTACAGAACCGTGATAAGTATCTAGAAGAATAAGTTCCATACATTTTTATGGATTAAAAAAAAAGAAAACAAAACAGCAATTTGTTTTTCTGTTTTCGCGAAAACGACATGCCAAAAATGCAGCCTGTGTAATCTGATAATTAAAAAATTAATATTAAAAGTTAGATAAAACTTTTTTTTTTGAAGTTTTAAAGATTCAAAATGATTAATCGGAACCAGTTTATCACTTACGTGATCAATTAAAATCCCGTGAAAATTTCCATCGTTGTTCAGTTTCTCCGATCGCGTTTGATCAATGGAAAGGTACGAATCTTTTCGCGTGATCGTGGTAAAAAATAAAAATCGTCATCTAAAATTACATTTGTTACCGAAAAAAGGAAGAAATTTAATTGTTCCTCTTGTAATTTGCACCCGATTAAAAAGGATAGCTCTTAACAGAAAGTATTTGAATGACGTAGAATGACCCGATGTTCACCTCTCGACCCGAGGGTCATAAAGCACGTGCGACACAACAGTTACGACTCACATGTTGGGTGTAGCGGTCTGACGAGTCGTGTCTTTGCTATCTATTCTGTCATCGGGGGTGTAATAGCGAATCGTCATCAGCTGGTTGCTACTAATCGTCCCACTCCACTTCAGAACTCGACCCTGCAGATTTCTATACTGTTTGTGTTACCCTCTTAGTACTGTTTAAAAAGCATTAAAATTTAAAAACGAAACAGAAAAATATGGTCGTTAGATATGCGTGCTGATATTAATGACCCTTCTCTGTTTAATTTTTCATTACTAGTTGTTAAAATCGATAACTTTCCCCGTATAAGGCTGCTATGGTTTATGAATATTCCCTTTCTTTTTTTTTTTTTACTCCTAGGGAAAGGATCTAGAGTGAGGTTACACCCGTGGTTCCACCTTTCTCATTAGTTATACTGTTAAACCTGACCTAATTTTTGTGACCGCTCAAAGATGTTCTAAGAACTTTCGGAAAGTTTCTTAAACGAGAGTTTAACAAAGATTAGGATCTGGTGGGAGAACAATTAGAGTTCCAAACACAGAAATTGACTAAGATGCTATAAATTTTCTGGTTCTGTGGGTGCTTTGTCTACTTAAGATAGTCGAGCGCACTTTGACCAGTTTACAGTAATCATCCCGCAAAGTTTATAGTAGACAATAAAATGTTGCAAATAACAACACCGTGCCTTGGGCAGGACGCACGGACCCTCCAGCAGGTTGGGAAGTTTATCTGTTTGGGTGGAGGGGATAAAAGGGGCCAAGTTATGAAAGCAACGCCCACGTGACCCCTCAGAAAGGGGGTTCTCTAATGATAGCGGCAGTTTTCCATACTTCCGCAAATCCCCTCGTTCAGGGATGGAACGGTGTGTGCTTCGTCAGGGGGTTTCTGGGCCACCCGCGCGATTAAGCGACCCCCTAGTAAAAAAAAAAAAGCACATCACTTCGCTACTTTGTAAGCGTAATTAATGCTCCCATTCTCTCGTACGCCACGTCGACAGGTCGTAGGTCATCTCAGACCCTCTCGCCCTTTGACTCTATCCAATTGTAGACCTATAATTCCGCTATACAACAACAATACTTAGCGCTACACGGAAAGTAATTGGTTATAATTGAAGAATATCCACCCGAATAGAAGGGATTTCAATAAGAATTGTTTAGTACCTCGCGGGCCCGTTGAAAGAGGGAAAATGCGATGCATTCGATGGTTTTCCACGCTGCATAGTGGCAAAAATCTCTCCCTTCCTCCATCGGTTTTAATTGGTGGAGTTGCGTACGTGCTCAAGTTGAATGAGGAGACGAGGATTCTCCCTTCTCTCCCCTGCTTCAGTATGTCGATATGGGGTGTCCACATTCTCGCCCGCTGTTTGACACACTACCAGCGAAGTATACAACCTGCGGGGAGCAGAGGAGGAGCCGCTATGTGGTTCTTAACTTCTTTTTTTCGGGGACTAAATTGTCTACCGTTCTTTCGATAACGCTCGTTATAAATCTCCAAAAAAATACACTCGAACGAGGAACGAGACTGGATAAAAATATGTTTCCCTTACACTAAACTAAAATTAGCTATCAGAAACGAATTTATGGCTATTTTAGATCGGTATTTATTCTTTACTTTTATACCCAAAACAGCGTGACAAGTAATCCCACTTAAGAGATATTACTTTTTTCAGGAGGAACAATGGCGACACAAGACAAACCTAGACAAGTATTGAATAAAATTTGACGCATGCTCTTTCATGTGGGATTTCTGCCAGGGTGTTCGTGGGGTGGTGCACAAACTGGACAAAATGGTAAGAAGTGAAGTAAACACCCCAACTGCAGACTGTATGATAAATGTACACGCCCGGGTTACCATTCTGCGCTACCTGAACTAGTACACCAAAACAATAAAAAGAAAAAAAAATGTTAATGCTGTGATAGATCTGGTGCCGATGTTCTTCCAGTTATTGATAAAAAGGGTTTTTTATCTGATTTCGGAATCATATCGAATCAGCGTCAGACCGTTTTAAGTGCCTTTTTTTTTTTATTTTTTTTATCTAACCATCCTCAAAAATATAATGTTAGCGGCATCTTAATATAAAAGAGGAAACAATCTTTAAAACAGGAAACGGTCTTTAAAACAGCAAAGTGGGTCAAGAAAAAGCGCATTTTTTAACGTAATTACGTACAACACTTGTTAAACAGACACTTTAAATTCTTGTTTTTCTGACGGCCGGAGGAGGTGTGGGAATCGCCTTCCAATTCTCGATCTGACACACGCGTGATGAGGTAATTATACGTTTTCTTAATAAATTATCACGAGTGAGGAACGTGACGTATCGTGCCAATACCCCCGGGGAGTAATAAGATTTAACAAAGGAGGAAAAAGTTAAACTTTTCGTAGCAGAGGAAGAAGAGATCGACAAACTTCATGCGAAACTTTTACAAGTTTAGAAGAACAGAAACGAGAGGACTAAGGGCAAGTAAACACAATACTATCGTACATCCTGTTATAATAGATAAAATGATTTACGGAAACAACTTACTTACCAAAAGCGCATTAGAAAACGAAGTTAAGTGTTCGCACCGTTTCATGATCGTGATGTAAGATTGCTTCTTTTACAGAAGATGCTGTCCGTCGTGCATGGTGTTCGAGTAGAGACTGGGGGGGCTAGTCCTGTGTTAGCTTAGTGGGTTCTTGTCTGTGGGCTCCGCACGTGGTCTCCGATGTGACCGCTCGCTGCAAAACAACTGAGATCAATGATACGTCGACCGTCCGGCTTATCACTCGGATTCCTTCCCCCCTTCTGATATCCCCTCCTTGTCGTGTGTCGCCGATACTGGCGCCAGAAACTGCGCATGCTTTGGCAGATTGCCCAAAGGCTATAGGGTAAAGGAGGGAGGACACAATATTTTTGACATCGGATCCCTAAATAGGGGAAAAACTCTTGTTTCCGAAATTCGTTTGGGTGTCGGGATAAAAGAGAACGGCCGCGCACAACCTGAATGAAGTGAGTCGACGGATTGACTGGTTGTTGGATGTACCGACCGAACACGACTAGCGCTGACGTCATCACGTTTTATGTATCTTATTTATAAACCAGAATGTTTGAATACGTTTAACAGTCCCGATCCGGAACGTGTGGGTCTGGCCACCCACATTTTCTCCGAAAGTACACGCGTAGTGTAAATTTCGAAATTTCCTTTTTCTTTTTCTTATTTAACACTTCATGTACACCCTTTGGTTAATCTCCACCCTTCTGCCCATACACTTCCGCGACCAGAACTTCCCACCCTACACACTA
>WUQG02448502.1:0-13081 GCA_011317285.2 Androctonus mauritanicus | reverse complement strand
ATGCAGCCAGTGTCTTATCTCATAAATTAACGCTTCTATTTTCAACGATGGAGAAAAATTTAGTACAGCTTGAAATACATTCGGTTGTTTCACTTTTGTACACTTATTTCTAACTCCTCTTTTTTAATTCTTTTTTTTTTTTTTTGTAAGTTTTCCTTGTTTAATTTACGTGTTGTTATCTCAAGAGAAACAAATGTGATTCTCACAATGCCAGTCTGTAAATTATTCAAAAACGAATTTAATGATCTTTCAACTATAATATTTAACATCTACAAAACTATTTTATGAATAGATTTAGTTATTTAGCGATAAATAAATAAACTAGCTACGTTTTTTTTTCTACGAAGAAAATATTATGCTTACGCTATTGTTAAACGTATTTTAATGTAATAAAAAAATAATAAAAATGCATAAACGTTCAGACTTAAATGGTATAAAAATATTTTTTTTTTTACTTTACTATAAATTTTATAAAATTAAATTTTATTGATAGGAAGGTTCAAAATGCTCTAAATGGGGATTTTGTGTGATCATAACAGTTTGAATTACAAGTTTGTAGTTCTGTAGATCGGTAGATTATGACGATCTACCGTTCAATCGATGCTAATATAGCACTTGTAGATAATAATTGATGTTCTCTTCGTGAATTAGAAGTTATGTCGAGTAAACAGTCTACTGAAGGCGTAAAGTGAGCGGTAGATCAATACAGTAATTTTTATAACATAATTTTTAATTTTAAAATAAAATCCATCTTTCCTATGATTTATCTAACGTTATACCTTTTTTAATTATGTCATTTTTAAATAATAAAATTTTGCATTTAATTAATAGTAAAACATATCGAAAGATGCTCGATTGATTCACTGCAGTAACTCTTGTTCTTGTTTTTTTTCTTTTGCATGAAAATCTGCGTAATTTGAATCTTGAAATATTGCAAAGATGTAAATCGTGAATATTTTCGTATAAAAATTCGATCTGTAACACAGTATTTCTTTTAATAAACGCCAAAAATATATAAATGTAAGAAGAATACGCGACACGCTGCCGAAATTTATGTTGGAAAAAGTATATCTGCCAAAAAATATGCAGAGAAATTGTTTGTTTAAAAAAATTTTTTTGCATCTTGTAAACTAGAAAGATTTATCGAAATGATATAAAATAAAGAAGAAATTATTAAGAAATGCCATTTCATTTCTAAAATGGTCGCATTATATCAGTCAGCAGCAATGAAGTCAACACTTCTTGCTCACGTTAAATAATTTATATAAGCTCTAATAGAGGTACTGAAGCAAAAAAAAAATTTAAGTTATAATTATAATTTCAAACATGAACTGGTCCACTTTGCATACTCACACCAGTTCAGAATACAGAAAAAGTGAAGAAATTTGTTCCCAAGATTATTCTAGTTAATCTTTATTTTTGAATTTAATAAAGTTGTTGCTGAAGTAGACAATTTTCGATATTTATAAAGGAATTTTTGCATAATCAAAATTTTTACTTGACACTCTCGAGAGAAACAGAAAAAAAACGGTGTTAAAATTATATAAAATTCATTTTTGTCTCTTCAATTTGTTTTCGTATAGTTACATAGATTACAGTTGCGAATTATTTTTCTACATCATTAAAATCTATAGATTTTATAATTTAACTGCCCTCTTTTCTCTTGTACGCTGTTGAAATCTAAAAATTATTAATGAAACCCGAACGAAGAATTAATTTTAAGAAAGAGAACTGTTTCGAAATGTCTAAAAAAAAAAAAAAAAATAAGATATAACGCCATATCGTGAGTTGATTATATCCATACTATCCATTAAATTTCAGGTATTTTGAAAGAGGGGCGTTAAAACTCGGATTTAAAAAAAAATTGAAAAAAAAGAGAAACATTTCAAACTCTGTCATTAGCTTTCCATCGTTAATCACTTCAGAAATGAAACTGGCGACAAACGACACGCATACAGTTTTCTCATTCAAGTCCTTATTCCTTTAAAGGTAACGTGATGTTCTTACAGAACAAGTAGCGTATCTTTGCTCATTTGGTGAGTAAATTCACCTGGAAAAGCATTTAATTGCATATTCATGCATTTTCGATAGGTTGAATGTCGTTTCTTTGATGTTAGCCAGACCACATGGATATCCATCTAACTTTCTGCATACAAATTAGAAAGGATGTTACTTGATAGCGTTCTCTGCACAATAATCACAAACTTAAAGAAAGAGTGAACAAAAAGAAGGGGGGAAAAGATCGTTTTAACAACTTTTGTGATAGCCAAAGTAGGGAAACATGTCGTTGTTAGATATCTGTGACTGGATGTTGTTGAATCTAATGGAACTATCTGGTAACTTAGCACTGAGTGACAACACTGATTTAGGACTTTCTAATGAAAATCTTATTCGTTTAAAGTACAAAATAAAACATGTTTACAACATAAATAATTTTATAAACGACTTAAAACAATCTTAATAAATAATAAACCTTTTAATTTGTACAAATTATATACACGCATGTCAACTTTAATTATATTATCGGCAGATATATATATATAGCTTTTAAATAAGAAAAGAAAAAAAATTAAATTAAATTATCGTTCTCGCCGATTTTTAATATTAATAATCGCTAAATTAAAATATAAAAAGTGTTATTATTGTCAGAAAATTCATTGACACGTTAAAAAAAGCAGAGAGAGACGTTTATTTAATAGAAAAGAAATAAAAAACGATAAATATGTTTTCGTCAAAAATTAAAAGCGTGGAAATAATAAAAAAAAATTCTCTACCTTGGCATCACGTAAAGTTCAATTTGTATCAAAAAGTAAACCTCAAGAGTATTCAATTAAAACATAGTAAATCCATGTTAGCCTCCTGAGGGATGCAGGATTCGTCTAGCCACAACATACTGTTTCTTCGTGGTAAGAAAGATCAATACGAGAATAGAAACAGTTTAAATTTTACTAAGCGGAGAGTTTCGAGTGGCATTGCCTTACGAAAGAGGAAAAGAGACTCTTTGAAATTCGATAGCAGGTGTCACTCCAGAAAAATCCAGTGACAGTTAAGAAGATGGTGGTTTATAAAGAACCATCGATATTCAATATATCTTTTGTACATGCTGTAAAAATACCTCGTCTTATATTCAAGAACCATTCTTAATTTACAGCTTTTATATTCAGAATAGAATGGCGAATGGCGTTTACTCGAAAAAAGAAAAAAAACACGGAAAATTTTCAATTTTTTTATTTTGATTTATTTATTTTTTTCCTAATAAAATTTTAATATCGTTTTAATAATTAACAGACATATCAACTAATTTAAATATGAAGAAAAATATGCAAATATTTATTAATCGATAGTTTATTGTAATGGAAATTGTCGAAACGAATATACTACTTATATACACGATTTTCCTATTATTCGTTTACACAATATATGCCAATGCGGGAAAATTCTTAAAACACGTTGCAGGGAAACCATCCAAAGCAAATTGAATATAATAATTAATAATTTTGAACATATTATTCATATACAAAATTTATTGATGTAATTCGTTAAATGTTAGTAAACTTCGCATTGCTTTAAAGACTGCTGACAGATGTACAATGCCAGATGTTACAAGATAAACCCACACTTTAACTACAGCGACTAAGTGTAATAAATGTATCTGCATTAAAACTTTATTAGAATAATACCTATCTAACTACTAACTAATAAATATTTTAAATATATATATATAGAAAAAAATTATACAATTTTTTAGTTCTAACTCGAATGTATCTCATTTTAAGAGGGCTACCAACAACATAATTATCTGTTAAAAAATAATTATTTTGAAGATAAAATTTATTGTTATTTATACCAAAAAAAAAAATAAAATAAGGAAGTATTTTAAATTGGAAAAAAAAAAATATGAGGTGAAAAACACTCTGTCTTCATTAAGTAGCTTGTTATTTTCGGATTTGAAGCAATTAAGAATTAAATAATAATAATAATAATAAAAATACAATTATGTTAGTTATTAAAGTTTAAAAAATTATTTTATAATTAAAACATAAAAATTTTCTACGTCTATTAAAGTCTCTAAACAAGAAGAATATAATGATTATTACCGATTTTGGAGATAAGGAAAATTTTTAATGTTTATTAAAATTGCTAATAAAATAAATTTTTCTCCACCACCACGATGATGATGATGGTGATGATGATGACAATAATAATAATAACGTTTAAAATTCTTATTATAATTTGATTTAAAAAATAATTCCTTTAAAAAAAAAAAATTATTATTATTTTTTCATCGAAGCAATAAATGAAATAATAATAATAATAATTTTTCTTCTTTTGGATATTCTTTCTTCGTCCAGTTTGTCGTAAATATAAATTGTTATTTAAATAGTTCATTCAATAATATTATTAGAATGATTATCGAAAGGATATCTTATTTATAAAAAAATAAAAAAAAAGAAAGTCAAAATCGAATAAAGGATGATATAATTATTCGGTTTATTATTTGTTCAATGTAGGAGTATATTGGAACTCTTCATATAAAGCTGCAGTAGGAAATTAAATTCCTGCAATGCGTTCTCTGTGATAAATTGAATAACACCACTCAAACCAGTAGGTACCTCAACTGACTTTCCTAATATCCTGCCTTCCACTTTGCCAACACCTACAGGCGGATTTAGACGATAATTTATCCTGTCATATAGGGAGAAAAGATTTCTAGTGTACTTCTTGTCAAATCTTCTTGGTACATAATTGCGTGTGCATCCGTTGAGGTGTAGTCTTTTCTCGAGGCGAGTTTAACAGACAAGTTGAACCATTAAGGAACATATTTCTCTATTAGTTACTGCTAAACCACTGATTTAAAACGGTCCTTCTGGGTATTATGATTTTAAGAGAGAAATTCCTAACTCATTACTAGAGATAGGGATGGAAAAAAAAGAAGGAAGAAGGAAAAAAAAATATTAAGTAAGTTATTGTAATTTCGAGAAGATAGATTGGAAAATGTGAAGAACGTCATTCAAAATAACTAGATTTGTGAGTGATTTTTCTGTCAATCGCAGCTTCATCATACCAATTAACAGGTAGACGAAGACGTTTTGTCATACCCTCTAGGGACGTGTCCTTGTCATGTACAGGCAAGAAACGACACACTAGGAGGCATTGGTGATTTTAACGTTCCAAAGCCTCTACTAGTTCCTGACCTCGTTACTGCGGTGCCTCCAACCAGGATACATGGCTAGTCTCCTTCGTTCCTAATGACGCAGATCGATAATAAACTATAGGTCGTGTTTCACTGATGACATAGCTTTCCTCTTCCTCTTTCCGTTTTCGGATCTTATTCTCTGATAACTTAACGCTGCTCCTCAATATCGTTGTTAAAATGTGCATCTTCATTTGCGGAAGTACGCATTGCACGATTGAAGATCTTTCTTTATTCTTCAATGCTATACATCAGGTTAGAGATTTATACGGAAGGCAATAGAACAATAATAATAATAATATTAGTAAAACGTCCAATTCTTTGATATTTTGCACAAAAACGGTTCTAAAATAAATCGAATTGATTCTAAATAACGTTTATATAAAAAGTAATGCATTTACCAATTTGTAATTTTTTCGAGAAATGTTGTTGAAGTTTTCTCTTAATTTTAAATTCTTTTTTTATATAAAATCTTCTTTAGTTTATTAAATATTTTTGACAGAAGTTAAAGAAAATAAAAAAAGTAAGAAAGGTGGGAATGAAAAGGTGTTTACTATTGACTACAATCGTCTTTCTCTAACACGGTTTCAGCAATAAAAGAACGAGTCATAGAATCCCAAAAGACGTTGTTTTCTTAGGTTAACCTCTTTTTGTAAATTTTCCAAAAACGAAAAAATTTTTACTGTCTTGAGACAAAGAAATTCATCAAGTTCACATATTTTTTTTTTTCTTTTTTTATGTTAACAATGAATTTGGAAGATAATTGAAAATTTTTAAACGTTACGAAATTTTTCTGGATCACTACATTCCTTCGAATTTCTTTCTCTTTCTTTCTTTCTTTCTTTAAAACTTTTATTTTGATCTGTAATTTCAAAGTTTGTGAACTGGTAAAATGTTTCATTATTGAGAAGACATAAATTGTTTTATTTTATTTTATTTTTTTTTATTATTGAAACAACGAAATTATAACAATAAAAGAAAAGTCGCTTACATTTTTATAACGAAAAAAATATACTTTTTTTTTTTTTAAGAAAGTAGACGTAATTCGAAATGGGTTGGTTAAGATTCTTACGAAAGAAAGAAAAATTATATATATATATATATATAAATATTTTTTTTTCTTTATTAAACGAAGAGAAGTAAAGAGAAAAATTGCAGAATGTTAGTAATGTTGAAAAGTGTACACATTTTATTAGATATACAGAAGAATTGAAGCAGATAAGAAGCCAAAAGAATGATAGCAAACACTGTACTTTAAAATGCCGAAATTAATGATGATTGCTTTTGGAAAAACTAAGTAGTTTCCAAAAAATAATAATAATAATAAAACGAATCAGAATTTTAAAATTTAAGAGTAACGAGACTTTCTTTTAATCTAAAAAATACAGTATTTAAATACGAAACAAATATTAATCGTACGGTGTAAAAATAATAATAATAAAAAAATCATATTTAAATTAATACAGTATTTTTTTAATATTTACTTATATTAAAAAAATAAAAATTAAATATTGTAGAGAAAATTATTTAATAGAATTAAAATTTTTAAACTAATATTTATATTCGTTAAAAGGAAGTATTAAATTTCATATACTGCATCAAAATAATTACTTAAGCACCTTAAGCATATTAGTCTTAAATAATGGAATTTCTGCTCAATTAAATCAATTTAAGCATCGTTTTTTATCTCCTATGTTCGATCATGATGCAGCTGATAACACAAAATAATGTTTATATACGTAATTTGAACCTTAAAACGGTTAAATAATTGAGCTGGTTTTTTTTTTTTATGTTGTACTCTTTGTTGTCGTATGTAGCGTGGAATATGAAATTATCGGTTTTAATATTTAAATAAAGAAAAAGTAAATTTATTATTATAATTATTATTTTTCTCACAGTTTAGTTTTTTTTTTTTCTTTTTATTATTTTCTTACTGTTGTTAAAGGTAATAAATAATCATAAAATTTTAAAGGGCAGTCTTTATCTAAAGGATAAAAATCAGAAAATAAAGTATATTTCAATAACCCTTAGCTCATTTATCATGCGAACTTCTCACATTCCACACGTTAGAATAAAAAAAGCATTTTTTGGAAATTTTAAAAACTTCTTTACGCAAAGAATAAATGAAAATCTTATCAATTATTTTAAGAAAAAAAAAAAATATATATATATATATATATATTACCTGTTTTAATTTTTATGATAATTTAAAATGATCGATATTAAATTATCCGTTTCGAATTAAAAATAGTCGATAAAGTATTCGTTTATAATTAGGTTTAAAAAATAAATTATTTTTTATTTAAAAGCTAATAACAATTTTTTATAGTATTAAAAATTTAGAAAATATATATATACGTATATAGCATGTTTCTTGGTAAACAACTACAGAGAGAGAGAGAAGAGAGAGAAGAGAGGGAAGAGGGAGAGAGAGAGAAATGATAACAAAAATGAACAAATAAGAGATGAATCTAACCATTTCCGAGATGAGTTAGAGTGGCAAAACTTTGTATTCTAGGTTTTTTGGATCAGTGATTTGAGAAAATTCGATTTTTGAAATCTGACGTCATTCTTAAGATCAAATGCCATAGGCGTTGTATATAAGATAGCTAAAGGCGTTGTGCTTTTAGTATACTTCTCCCGTCAAGAGAACTCTGCATTAAACTAGTATTATATTATTTTTTTGCCTTTATTCAATTGAACTATAAGTTTAAGAGGTTTTCAAATTCAAATCGGAGTTAGTAAATGGAAAACCCTTTTTTCGACAAAATGTCGAATTCGGAATATTTGACATTGACCAGAGGACTTTTTTTTTTTTTTTTTCCTCTTCCCTTCCCTTTTTTGTTCTCGGGAAATACTATTAATCATTACACAATTTTAGATAGAAGTTGGAAACGCAGACAAACTTAAACAATATTTTTATATCCATTAGATAAACTGTAGAATAAAAGAAAATTTACATAAAAAGCATTAACAGTAGTAATAATGCAAATCCGGGGATTTCTTTTTTTTTTCTTTTTTTTTAATATCGTAGCATTTTAATAAATTGAAAAATAATATCTAAATCAATATCAATATGACAGGAAAATATAAAAGAGATGTATTTCTTTGCACATATTGCAAACAGGCAGTTTGAACATTTTCAGATCAGAATTTGACACCCAAAATAATGATTTCGTGTCAGTGACGAAATACATATTGCTTCTATATTGTTCACAAATGTAAAGGCTTCCAGTTACAGAAAGAAGAAGAAGAAGAAGAATAAAAAAAGAGAAATTTTTTTTTTTTTTATTTTTTAATTTTTTTCTCCCATTGCATTAAATCAGTTTTCTTTTGTCTACAGTCGTCATGCCAAGAAATCTTTACGAAAATTATATTTAAAAAATTTTTTCATATCCCTGTTACACATTTATTCGCATACTTTCTAACGTTAAATTGCTTAAATATGCGCTAAACATTGAACTGATATATTTGTGTATATTGATGGATATATCAGATAAAAGTCAGTTATGTCAATAGTTAATGATAGTGTGTAGACACTATTGACGAAACTGGTTACATTTGATCGCATCTACTGCAGAAATAACAGACCGGAAAAAAAAAGAATTAAATAATAAAACAACCAAACTTATTTTCCTCTTATACTTTTTATTTCAATAAACGAAAATACAAAGAAGAAAATTAGCAATTAAAATGACAAATAAATTCATCTTTTATTTATATAATAGCTTAAAATTCTATTAAAGGGGGATATCCTTTTATTATTCAAACATTTTAAAAGTTTTCTCTCTGGGTATTATATTTTAATTCTTTAAAGCTTAAAAATATTTAAATGTGACTTCGAGAAGATTCAAAAATTACATCGTTTAGTATTGATTTTCGACAAATTGCATCCATGAAAATGTAAAACAGATTAGAATGATTAAAATAATCTTTTTCCCAGCTTAATGAATTATTTAAACACAAATATCTCGGATTTATCTTTTTCAAATATTAAATTTTCACAAATGTGATTTAGATAGGATTCTAGATATTTAAAAAAATATTTTTCGTCAGTTTAATATATATATATATATTTTTTCATTTTTATTTTTATATATTTTAAATATATAATAATAATAAATATTGCTATACGCTTTAGATGTCCAAACGCTGTATTTTTTAATTGGGACTTATTAAAATTGATATATTACATATATTAATTTTATTAAGTTAGATTAATTGTTATATAGTATATATAAAAATTGACATCTATTTTAATTGCAATATACAAAATTCGAGATCTATTTTTAGTTGAAATGCACAAAAATTGAGATATATTTTTAATTGAGATCTATTTTAACTTGAAATTTATTAATTATATTTTACGCGAATACTTAAAAAAATATTTAAAAAATAATTAGTAAAAAAAAATTTTAAAGTGATGACAGCATGTCACAGATTGCATGTTATGCAAAACATAATTTATTCAACATAACAGGCATTAATTTTCCAATGAAAGTGTGATATATTATAGAAGACATTAATAAACTAAAGATAATTAGTAATCAATATTTACCAAGTAAATTTACAACTGAAACTAATTAAAAACTTTACAGTTATTAAGTAATATAATAAGATATATCATTTCTAGTAATACTTATATAACAAAGTTTTAAAAATATTTTCTACCAGGTGACCATTTTGAACATTTGTGCTTATGATTTACAAAGACTGCCAGTTTGTCTGTGACAGCTTTATAGTTACGTTTAACGGTCTCACATTGCATTCTGTAAGACCTTATATAGATGAAAACAAGTGCACGACTCTGTGAAGTTAATATCTGAACAGTGATGTTGGCCCAAGCGATTATTTTTTTTTTCTTCTCCATTTTTTTGACAAGCGAAGAAAAGAGAGTTTTAATTTAATATGGAAAGTCTTTAATCCTTGTTGCTTTATCGCAAATTTCCAGTCTAGTTCATGAAACTGTAGTTGTTTTGACACCTAAAAGATTACAGAGTTGTGCAAATTCGAGGGTATGCTTCATTACTCTGTTTTCATGCAGAAATTGTTGATTGCCTTATATGTAAAAGAGATGTCTTTAGTCGTCCATTGACCGTAACAAGACCCCACACTAAACGTAACGCAAAATTACATAGATTTTTTACGACATTCGATAATAAATGTCAAAATATTTCTTAATGCTTTCTGAAGAACACAACTTTTGCTAATAAACTTCATGGCTGTTCCTTAATGTTTTCATTTTTCAGAAACGACTGTAATTAACCTTCTTTTACAAGTGCTCAGAAAATTCAATGTTACTTTTTGTAAGTATTTAGGAGAGTAGAAGGAACCTATTCTACATACTTAAATAATAAAAAAAAAAGAAGGCTATTGTAATCAAACGATTGACATTCCCCGAAGAAAAAGCATTTCGCTAAAAACATTTTACAATTTTTTTTAAAGATTGCACATTTTTTGTGTTTTTTATCCCTCTCTCTCTCTCTCTCTCTCTCTTTCTCGACTTCATTTAAATTAATAAAAATAATGTAATCTCTTCGGATATTTTAATTATTTTCTTTCGATACGCAAAAAAAATTTTCTTTTATGATCCTTATCGCTTTTAATAATATATCTTTATACACATTATTATTATTATTATTAAAAATAATTATCTTTGAAATCTTTGTTGGCGAATCTAGTGAGGAATTCGACAAAAATTAAACTTTCGCGAAAACCGTTTTTTTTTTTATCTTATTTTATTTTTTAAATGAAATCAGAGATCTTGTTACTTTTAAAAGAAAATAAAAGCTTCGAAATCCTTCTTTATAAGAAATTAGATAGGTATGTTTCCTTTCTTTGTTAATGTGATAAGAGAAAAAGTAAATCTTTTTTCAACTTCTTTCTTCAGGCTTTGTCATTTCTGTTTTACATTCAACCTTCACAATTAGTGTTTGTTTGTCTGTGTTCAGTTCGTTAGGCAGAATGCTTCGTAGACAGCCTTAGGATTCAATTAGGACAACGTGGCTTTGGTTACAATCTGGAACTCCTCTGTTCTGACATGAAGCGACGAAATTGGTTGTAGTTGAAGAGTGCAATTTGTTCAATCTTCTATTTTCGTTCTATTTTTGTGCTATACATGATTAAGAACATAATGTGCTTTCAAAATTTTTTCTTCTTGTTTTTTTTTCTTTTACTAGTCGAATATATTATATTTACTTTTCGAACAATAATTTAACAAGTAATAAAATATTTATATTTTTGTTTTAAGTAAATATAAAATTTTTTTCTAGCTCTCCACACAAATAATACAATCATTATCGATATATATATATAGTATTAGATTTATTAAACCAAATTCGAATTTAATTTTAGAAAGTTATAGAAGAGTAATTAACTTTTGGTTCAATCTACATACATACGAGATATATAGCAACTTATATATCTACATATACAGCATATATATATATATATAAACGTGTGAATGTCAGAAGCTTTCGTAATTTCTATTGTTTTAATCTTAATTATATTAATCTAACTTAACCACAAATTCATTTTAAATTATCTTTAAACGTATATTAAATATATTCAGTATTTATATTAAAACATAAATTTAATAAATTCATAAAACTTTTAGCATTTAATCTTACCATCTTTTAAATATTTTCTTCTTCCTGATGTATAAAAATTACAATAAAAATTTTATTATTATAAATTCCGATATTTAAATTATTATTTTTTATTTTTCTTTATTATTGATTTACGATTTAATAAATTTATATAAAATTTAAAATTCTAGACGCATCGTAAAATTTATATATATATATGACAAAAGCTAATAAAAAATTACGATCAACTGTACAGGATAATAAAATTAGTTTAGTTTAATTAAAATTTTATTTTTTAGTATAAAAAACAAGATTAATGAAAAAATATATATATATATATATATATACATATACATAAATCAGAGATATCAATAGAAGATCCTGTTAATAATGAGGAGAAAATTAAAGGAGATACACTGAAGGAAAACATACTGATATCCGGATTAAATTGAAGTATTTAAGATTTTCTGCACAGTCTGATGATTACTCGTCATATCGCAGAAATCTTAATAATCTTTGTATTTAACGTTATTAGACTTAAATTACCGGTAATCATGGCATAATATATAGAGATAAATGAGTTTTAGACACGATGTGATTACTATTATCCCTTTGACAAACACTTTGTCATAATGTTTGCAAATCGTGTATTTGAACAGCGAAGAGCGTTGTTGATAACAGTTAGAAAATCCTCTCTTTCTCTCTCCTCTTTTCCCTGTTGTTCTTTTGGGTTTTCTCCATATATTTCATTCATAACAACTCGCTAATGATACAGAAAAGTGATATTAGTTAAAATTAACTATTTCTACGCGTAATTACAAACGATTACTTTTAAAAATAAGCGGAGAATTACGAGAATTTTCCAAGCGATACGCATAAATATTTTTTAAATTATTTTTTTCGCTTTCAGAAATATTTCTTACAGATATTTAAATTAGCTTTTTATATATATACATATATATATATGTATGTATATTTAGAAAGTTTGTTAATATTTTTTTAAAGTAATCAGAAAGTTAGTGAAGTGTAACCAAAGAAGCAACTTTGGTATCAAACGACTTAATTACTATCGAAAGTTGTTTAAAAGCTTTCACCATCTTTTGTCAATAGCTTCCAAACATTTTCCAATTGACACATCAAGTAGATTCGATGGATCTGGCTCTCTGCCAAAATCAGAGAGGGTAGCAGGCATACTCTATCTATTTTCCTTGTCCACATACATCGCCGTCGCAACTCTGCTAGCATCTCCCAACTTTTTGCCAGCTTGATCACCGAGTCGCGGGTTACTCCCGGCAGTATC
>WUQG02448491.1:0-13081 GCA_011317285.2 Androctonus mauritanicus | reverse complement strand
ATTCTTATTTTCTTAGATCAGTGGTAAAATTATGTAGAGGAGATGACATCACAAACCGAGAAAGCTCCTTCGGAAGACTGATGGCCGTTCCGTAAAACACATGATTTGCGAAACACTAACTTGTAAGACGGAGAACGTGGAAGTAAGTTAACTCTTAAACAAAAATATAATATGTTAAATAATATTTAATATATCGATAAATAATAAAAGAGCATAATAAAATAATAGACAGGATAGGTCAGAGTTAACCTCTTCACAAAGTGCGAACAGTGACAACAACAATGTTAATACTCAGATAGCATGTAGTCGTACCTGCACACACTTGACACTGCACGTGGCTTGAATCAAATATTTTTCACATACAAATTAGGTGCCGGTACAATATATGCGACTCTCCCCTACTTTCATAAGTCATAACTACTGTTATCATATTTGAAGTTTTACCAAAAGTTTTATGGAACACCATGAAAATTTGCTGCTAATTTGTTTTCATATTACTATGAACATGAAAGGAAATTTAAAATTTCTAATAACTGTGTAGGAGAATGTGGATTGTAAAGAATAAAATGAAATAAGCTTCATTGGATTTCACTAGTTTTTCATCTGCATTATTTTTATTTTTTTCATTTTGCAACACAATCAGAAAATGTTATTACTGAAGATTTTTGAGGGATGAAAGAAATTGGCTTTTTTCATACATTGGAAATGTTTTTTAGAAATTAGTTTTATCTTAATTATAATTACATTGAAAATTGAATATTTAAGCTTTGTTGAATATCCTATAGATTTCAGTTAAAAACATATTTTAATGTAATATATACATTTTAGACAGACGGAATTTGATCATCTTGCGGAATATTCTACATAAAATACCGACTTCCTAGAAAATCGATAGTTTAATGGAATGTTTTATTAAATTCTTTGATTTACCGAGAAGTTTGATCATCATCGAGATATTAATATAGTTCATAATTTGTTAGAGTCTTCCAGATAAAAAATTCATTAAACGTTTTGTCATCATTCAATGTAAAATCAGATTGTAGTATTTTGTTTCGCGTTATGAATTTCTTAAAACAATAGCATTTCAAAATGGGAAACTATGTAGAGTATTAAATAGTGCAGTACATAATATATTTTTTAAAAAATTTCATATTTCTACGCTTATTTTCGGGGGTGACAAAAATTATTTAATGAAGAAATAAAATAAACCAAAAACATTTAAACTAAATTCTTATATATGACAATTAAATTTTGTTTTTATGAAATATATACAGTGAAGTAATAAATAGAATTTGATATGAAGTTTAAAAATGCCTTTTGTAATATCAAATATCAGTACTAAGAAAGAAAAATTTTTCGGATTGTATAAATATCAAGTGTGTTCTTGATGATATGGAATTCGAAACGTATAACAAATTTATGAAATCCGAAATAATATAATAAAAGGTAAATTTATTTTTTGTTTTTGTAGAATTATTTTGATTTTATTGCAAATACAGAAAATTGGTACATTTTTATTAAAAATTTTTAATTATGTTCAATTGTTTTTTCGCATAAATTTTTAAGCACAATATTTTATTTTTTTAATATATTTTCCCGATATAAAGGTACGAGAATGCACATTGTATTCCTTGTTTTTTGTATAGAAATAGGTAATTATATTAATTTTTTCAATCTAATCTCTTTTATACCGTATTAATTTTCATTATAATATTTTAATTAACATCTATACTAACGAATTTAATATAGTGTTTTGCTGCAATACACTATATGAATACATTTTATGTAATTTTTAACGTTTTGCAATGCTTAATTAGTTATTTTTGTAATAATAATTATTTTGACGTTTTCAGCATTAAACATGGTAATTGGAAATCGCTTTGTCCCTGTAGATGAACATGAACAACGTTATGAGTGTATGTTCAGACCTCATCCTAAAAGATTTTGTGACTACGTTTGTAAAATACATCTTGCAAAGCGTGCATATTGTTATCGTGATAAAGAAAATTTAAGCTTCTGTATATGTCCTGGTATTAGTAAAAAAAATATCAGATTTTGGGATGTAATGGAAAAAAATTGTGATTTCTTGAAAGAATCTGAACTTCCCTACTTGGAAGAGACTGAACTTGAAAGAGTCTGAACTTTCCTTGTCCATATTATAAGAAGAAAAATAAGAATTCGTATATAGGATTTAATAAAGCTTTTCACTTTATGATTTGAACAGAATATTAAAGTATATTTTAGAATTTGCCTATTGCAATAATTTATTTTAATCAATATTAAGCATATTTTCTATCGAATTATTTTAAAGCATTAAGCAATGCTTATTTTATAAATAAATCGCATAGATCTATGTCTTAAAGGAAGTTTTCTTAATTATTAAATTTTCTGATCATATTTTCATAATTTTTTCCTTCCATATTTTTAAAATAGTTTGCATAAAAGTAAATTGAATAATACTTTATAAAAGAATACATTCAAATTTGCAGAATCATTTCAACTCAAATTATTTGAATAACATGTTAGTTAATACATAAACTAAACATAAACTCTTATTCCTACAATAATATAGCTTCAGTTCCTTTCACACAAGATTTGTAAATAATATTTTGAATTTTGCTACGTTAATAATAAGTACAGAATACTGAAAAATTTGAATAATTTTTGATTGAAAATTGAGTTATACAGTATGATACATCGTAATTATATTCTTTATTTGGAAGAATTTTGCTACAACTTATTGAATACTTCAGAAACTGATGATTTCTAAATTCTTTAAATACAATAGATTTCAATGACAACTTAAGAATATTGAGAATAATAGTGTAGCAAATTTATATCAAACAATAAATATTGATAGGATAAATCAAGTCGAAGCAACTTTCAACGGACAGATAACCACAGAGCCAACTGATAATTGCTTAATTAATTCGTCTTCAAGGATCTATTCTGGATCCTGAATATGATCCAGAATAGATCCTTGATATTTCACAGAGAAGACGAATGAATAAAGCAGCTACAGGATCATGACATTATACAGAATTTTATAATGTCAATTAAGGATGTTAAAAACTTTTTATTATAGAATATATAGTGATTTTGTCTAACTTAGTTATTCTCAATGGATTTTAACCTTAAATCTTCCAGTGGGAAACAATAATTCCCAATGAAAAAAAATCAAAATTTAAACGAAAGAAAAATAGAAAAATAAAAATTTAAACGATTCCAATGGGAAAAAATTTTAAATTATTACAATTAAAACAAATATACTGAGAAAAATCTCAGTGGGCAAAGATTTCATACAACTCAATTGAGACACGAAATCGGAGAAGCGGAGAATCATTTAAAAAAAAAAAAGAAGCAACTAAATGCAAACAAAAATTTAAATCTCGGGTTTTCACAAATGTATTAAATTATTGGCATCCATTGGCCATTATCTCCTTTATTGCTTTTTGCAAAAGAAAAAATAATCTTAAATTACTTCATGGGAATATAAATTTTTTCAAATAACGATATTAGGCCTATAAGATTATTCCTTTCAATTTTATATTCCTTAAAATGTTTAAAATATAATGAAAGTTTTATGTTTGTTTGCACAAAAACAGAGAAAAATTGTATATCAGAAATAGGTGAGAAGCATTAAATATATATTTTTTTTAAATATTCCATACTGATTTAACTTTCTGTCATCCCAAAATAAAAAATGTATATCTATGTCGAGTTTTGTCAATTTGCAATTGCCCTTGAACAAGTTTATTTTCCTTCATATTATGACACACTTTAATTATTTTTATATTTAAAAGTTTCTTGTTATTCATCATGTTTCAGAAAAATGGAAAGTAATGGTGAGAATGAAAAATCGTAAATAATATTTTTTTATATACTGTATTTTCATATCAATGATGAAGTCAGCATTTTATTTTTAATATAATAATTAAATATCATTGTACTTCAAAAGACAGCAACGTAGTTTTACTGCTTAATTATTTACTTTATACAAGTTACTGTTAATTAATATAGAGATTATTCGAAAGACAACACTTGTATTTCGGATATAAATTTGAAACAAGAGGAGGCACTCATTTTGATTAAAGTCAAAGACAGATACGGTTATCGAAACATATAAACAAAAAATCAAACAAATAATAATATTTAAACTTCAAGTCAAACTATCAGTTTTTACTAATTATATGTTATATTTTTTAAAATATTTTATTATTTTTGATATGAATAAAAACGCAAATGAAGAAATCTACGATAATATTTGTGAAATCATTATTTTTCAAGATTCTTATATAATTTTCTTAAAGCTTTAATTGCAGAGTGAAAAGTGAAACTATACTTAAAAAACGAGCCTATAATTGAAATTTTTATGTATTGTTTATTAACAATACATAAAAAATATTTACTTATAAAATTTTATAATTTAATAATTAAATATTTGGTTCATTTTGAATAAGCTGTTAAAAACATATTAATCCAATCATCGTTACAGTGCATTTTTATTAATTAATATTCTATTTAAACTGACCAATCATTTATAATGTTCACTATAACGATGAATATAGTACTTTTTATAGTAAATATAAAAAACGAGTAAACCAAAAATTTACAAATGCATACGTGTCTGTATATTTGTTCATAAAAATTTTACCTCAGGATTCCTGAAAATGAATAAAGCGTTGCTTGTATTATTTATAGCATTCGTAGTTTTTCATTCAGTATCGTGCAGTAAGTTGCTTTAAAATTTTTAATTTTAATCATTATTTTAACTTAATTAATAATATCCTAGTTAATATTTGATTATTTAACGATATTAATTAAATTATTCAGAAGTACAAAGATGTCCAAGACTTGATGGCAAATTTGGCTTCCCACCCAACTACGATATGGATGAAACAAAACCGAATCTTTTCCGTTGTGAAGATATTTATTGCCCGAAATTATGCAAGTTTCGTCATTTCAATACGGGTTATTGTTTACGTGGACATTGCTACTGTCCTCCAGTCACAGAAATTCCAGAGGGATGCCCTAAAAACGGATCATCTGCAGATTTTAAGCTCACATCATCAAGTTTAATATTCTTCAGTGGTATTTCGTTAATGTTGACTTATTCTGCTTTACATAAGATTTTATAAATAAATAAATATAATAATTAAATCGAATTTTAATATTTATATTACTTGTTAATTATATTAAATAAGCTTTTCTTGAATCGGAATAATCTCTTGAAAAATAGTTTTATTAACTAATTAATTAATATGATTTAATAAATCGAAGTAATTATTTAAAATATAACGTATTCTTGTGAGACAGCCATATCCCGAGTTTCGGTTCCTCGACTTATGGCGCTTTGAATTTGCGTACATTTTGAATTTCTATCATTCCCCAAAGTTTCGATGTTTAATTTGAACTTATGGCTTTTCAGCAACAAACTTTTGAAAAAAAATTGCTTACTTTTTAAAATAAGGCCTATAGTATTTCTTTTAGTTATAAATGCTTCATTTATGTTAGTTATGTACATACATGACAATTGCAGTGCAATGCATACATTGATAAGTGAAAAAAGACAATGTTTCGACTTTTGGACATTTTCGACTTATGGCATCAACTGGAACTTAAGGTGATATAACTCTGGAGTATGTCTGTATAACTGTTATGTCTATATGTCTGTTATTTTTCACACTCGCTTCTTCCTTATATGAAATTTGAAATTTATTGTTAGAAGGAAAAGATGTAGCATTTAAAAAAATTTATTTTTTTAGTTTGTTTTTTGCACGTTAAGCAATTTTTGACATTATAAATATGTAACTCAATAGGTTTTCTAATATAATTAGTGCTTAATTCGATAATATTTTAAAACTTTTTTTTTTTTTTTTTTTGGTATTCTAAATTGGAATGTAACGAACAACGATTTTTTAAATGATTTGTTGTAAGTTCTGTATAGCGTACAGTAGCGGATACTGATGAGGGACTCTTAAGAAAGTCCGAAAACGTTTTATGCAGAATAAAACTTTTGCTTGCTAGTTTAGTGCTTTGTTTTTTTAAGATTGATATAGAAACAAGTTGTATGTCTTAACTTCGATTTTAAAACTATTTGAAAGCGACGTATATTTAGATAAATGTTAATCCTATAAGGAAAATATCATGAAATATAGATATAAATTATCTTAATTATAATTTAGTCAATAATCATTTTTTTATTTAGGAAAAAAACAAGTTTTTTAAATGAATGAACAGTTTTTTTCAATATTTAAATATTCAAAATATAAATTGTTCATAACTATATTCATATATAATTGAGTGCATTAATGATAATATATATTCAATTCACAAGATTAATATTAATAAACAAAGTAAATCTTTATAAATCTTTCTCTAAAAATTAATTACTATTTAAGAATTAAATAAATATGGAAGTATTGATTGAAAATTTATCACCTGAATATACTTGATTCCGATTAAACAATATAAATATTCTGCTGCCGATTATATATTTTTATTGGCATTACAAAGACAATGATTGTAACAAATATGAACCAAATTGAAAATATTCTATTTATAAATGATACTATTTGATTTTAAGTATCCTCGGCTGCATGATTCCAATATAAAGGAATTACTTTTTGCCTAGAGGTATTACCCACGGTTTCACACCACCAGATTTTTCAAAGGTCACAAATCGATAGTTAAACCCATATTCCATTTATTTGCTTGTTATATCATGGGTATGGATAATGTTCGTTGGAAAATAGTTTAAAACGAAAGAAAGAATGTCATATATAGGTATGGGAGTCATGCGGCTCACGACCAGTGCCGTTGCTGATATATGAGGCTCCTTTGTGCAAAAACTGATTTCGCGCCCCAGCAATAAATTATTTAATTTTCGAAACTATATTATTATTTTAAAATCAGATTTTTGTATTGAATATTTATATACCTACTAAGGCAGCAGGACATTGAATCAAAAATGATATATCATGAAAACTAAACAAAAATGGTGAATGAATGAAAGCATTCACAGTAGTTATTTATTAAAAAGGTAAAATACAGTATTATAAAAAAAATATAATCATTTCGAAAATGTTGTTTATAATGATACTTTACTAGCTTTTGCACAGAAAAATCTTTCAATGATATTAATCATATCTAATTTATCTAATTCTTCATTTTCTATTGCAATTAATAAGGAATTTCCGCACAGTTATGACTCGGTTTCGACGATAACTAAACGAGAAATCATATTGTTTCGGAAAGTTACCAATAGTCGCTTCAGCAACTCGAAGTTAGTTCGAACCGCCGACACCAGATGCTGTATTATCGTAAATTCTCTTTATTTTCATAAATTATTTCTTCAAGAAATTATCCGCTTATATAAATAAGCGGAAATATAATCTTATGATTTAATCTTATAATACTGCATATAAGGACGAAAAATACCTCCGAACTCGTTTAGGGAATCCAAATATCTTTGAGAAATTCAAGACGGAATCATAAAATGGCATTCATTATTACGTTACAGCGCCATCTGTGAATTCTGTCTTTTTAAAGGAATTATAATTTCAATGTAATTTTCATTTTTTAATTTTTAAATTATTAATAACAACAAATAATTTTGGCTGTCGTAGACATCCAAAAATTAGACCTTTCTAAAGATACTCTATTTATACAAATCGGTACAGTAGTTCAACCGGGAATATCCAGCCAGTCAACCAGCCACGTTTGACTATTAATAATATAATGATTCTGTCCCCTATTATCTCTAATAAAGATAATCTTTATACTAAACCGCTGACGGCGAATTTTAATATTCTAGGTTGTATCGGCTCGTTCCAAAAACACAACGATAAAAGATTGTTTTTATCGGTCAACGATACGACCGAAACAAATACGAAAACAACAATACGACTCACAATCTCGTGCATGCACAGACCGTAAACTTTATCGGTCGGAGCTGAGTCGTAACTGTGCGGAAATTCTGATAAATTCGACAACCGTTCTTGGCTCATTGATTATCGTAAATAATTTTTTATGATTTTTAATGTAGAAAAACTTTCTGCAGAAGCAACCGTAACCGGCAGTGACAAATTCTTAATGAAATAGCTCCATTTGGAAATGAATCGATTAAATTATTATTAAATAAAACTCAGTACGTCTTTCGCTGTCATATTTTTGTCGAAAAAACTTAAAGATTTTAATTCCTCGAAAAGAGATTTTATTCCTATCATTTTTGGCTCCCCCTATAGTTTAGCGCCCTTATGCGGTGTACAACCTGCACATCCATTTCCGCCGGCCTTGCTCACTACAACGCCAAGCGGCCAAAGATGCTGTGAAATTTTGAAATTTTACAAATTTTGAAATACATTTTTGATGATAAAAGAATATAAAAATATTCCTGAAGATAAAATCAAATCAGAAACTTTTTAAATTTTTATTGAATTTCAGAAATATAAATACGACAAATAATGTATATATAATGTATGACTAAAGAATAATTCATGAAATGTACAAAAAGCAACAATAGTCCATTTTTCTGTTATCAGTTTTTATAAATGGAAATTATTTTGACTGGTAGATTTACGTCAAAGTTTGACGTAAATCTACTAGTCGAAAACAAATGCCATTTATTGTTGGAAAATTTCAAATTATATCCTAAGAATTAATCTTTAATGAACTATAAGATTATTTGATGAAATAATAATTTATATCTAATCTCACAACTGCTTATGAAATTTGACATACATTTACTAACTGAAGGCAATTATCACTCTCTTGTAAACAGGTAATAAAAATATCAGAACTTCCAATAGAACGATGCTTTTCGTTGCGTAAGGATTATTTTATGATATGATCGTTGGTCGAAAACTATAAAAATTGCACTTAATCCTGGAGGAATGCAATGGTGGATCCATAGATTGCGCAGATATAAGTGTCGAATAAGCCAGGGCATTTACATTCTAAACAAACAACACACAAAAAGATGTTTATACAATATTTATTTTTACAATTTAAAATTTAGATCTTGTGCCTGTGCAAAATCCCAAACAACACCTCCATAAATATTGAGAAATTTTTAAATTTTATCTCTGATTATTTAATATTTCATTTTGTCTTTGGGATTACACTATACATTATTGAAGAATAAGTGGGGAATGGATTTTGTTAAAACAAATTACCTAGAATGAAGCGAGGATAACACAAACTGGAAAAACTGGACAAAGAGAATTGGACACCAAAAGGAGCGAGAAATTTGAGAACTTACCGCTACGGCAAAGGAAAGAAATAAGTTATGCAAGTGCATGATGGAGACAAAAAAATAAATGAAATTATAATTTAAAATATTTATTAGTATATCTATTGTATTTCGTGACGGAAAAATTAAAAATTATTTTATCACATTTTACAGGAATTCACTGTACATTATGCTCTTCAAAATATAAACTTTTCTGTAAAATGTGTATATTGCAAAAATAAAAAAAAAAATTTATATTGCTGAAAAATCGAATTATTTTTTAAGTTGTGACTCCCAAATTTCAAATTTTATATATACTTTATAAACTGTATTGTATAAAAGTCAAAAATATAATTTTTCAATTCGTTTATACAAGTCAAAATATTGAAAGGCTGCTATTTCATTGTAAATTAAATAAATTTATCGCATAGATAAAAATAAATTCAAAAATCAGCCATAGAAAGTTGATCGGAATACATAATCTGTAAAATACGCTTGCTTATAATACATTCTATTACAAAAAAAAAAAAGAAAAAAACGATGAATCTTAAAAAATAGAGCGAAAATTGTGAAATTCGGGATACAAATGAAACTTTCAATTATAGATACAAATGATTAAAATTTAATTGCCAAGGAAAGCACAAGGAGATTTGAAAGACATGAGAAGGATGAATCTGGATATATCTGAGAATAAGGAGAGGCATTCATAAGAACGGATATATCTGACCGGTTTTATTGTTTCATTATGTTAAGTAATCTATCAAGATGCTTCTTAAGACGTATATCACAGCAATATCAGTAACTGAGGAAATTTGAAAGATGCCGCTTCATACGCCTGCAGGAAACTTGCAATAAACCGGCGTCGATCTTTTTGGTAAGAATGTATCTATACAACAAAATAAATATAAAATTCTCCCCATAAAAATAAAAGAAAAATTATATATACAATCCCCATAAAAAATCTTAAATATAAAATTCTTATAATATAAAAATTCCCTCATAAAAATTCTTAAATATGATTTATTATTCGTAAAAAATACATTATTATTAATGAAATCATAATTATTAAACAAAAAAATTTATAAATTTTAGTATATAAATATGAACAAAAATCTTCTGCCTGTAAGCGTCCTGGAAGCAAAATTCTATTGCATTAATAGTAAAAGTGCATATATTCTACTGTAGCCATCTAGGATAAACGGAAAACGTTAAAAAATTAATATTTGCTATCTACACTAATGGCAGTTATAATTATATTAATATATCCATTTTTTACGTTCGGAGAACAAAGTTTGATTAAAGTCTCCAAAATAGGTATACTAATGAACTTATTAATCTAAATTAATTTTAGTATTTTCTTTCTAGTATTTTCGATTCCATCGAGCCCCATAAGGAATCGACTTTGTTCCTCGCAGAAAGACATCTGCGATTTTTTTTTTTTGATATGAAGGTTGTAGTTGAATTTTTTTTCCTTTGAGTGACATTTGCAATTACTATATTATTTCTTTGCATAAAAATCTAAAAAAAAATATTAATTATATTAAAATAATCCAAAATTTAACTAAAATAAATTAACTTCAATGTTAAACAAATATTTAAATGATTTAATACATTAGTATTAAAATTTGTTATTTAATTTTTATATGAATATTTAAATATTTGAACATTAAGATATTTAATTATTTTAATGCATAAATTATATATTTAAACATGAATTAAAATTTAATACATATTTAAATATTAACATAATTAAATGTTCGTATTAATTAAATTCGTATTATCATTAAAATTTATGAAAATTTTATTATATAATATGTGTCAACATATGGATTCTAAAAAATACCTCTATCAAAATTTTATAATTATGTATTCTAAATGAAAAATTTTGTACGAGGGGATGATATGGCAAAATAAACAGATTTAAAGGGGGAGCGATGTGCTGTGGTTTCGTAAATGAAGAAACAAGCTGTTGTAGCGAGAGAATAGTATTTTTTTTAAGTATTAAAATAAAAAAGGTTTGTATTTTTATCCATTTCCTACAATATGATTTAGTTTCATTGATAAATTCGTAATTTTTTATAACATATTTCTCTTAAACATCTGCTGTTTTCTTCGAATAACTTAACTGCGTATGTATTTTTCCCTTAGATAAAAATTTGAAAAGAATCGAAATGAATTTTATTACACTAATTTTCTTTATAAAAGCAGGTAATTTATTCTTGCAGCCATTTTTATACTTTTGATTTGTAATTTAGTTAAATGTAAATTATTGATAAATATTATGAGTTTTTTTTGTTTTTAATATTATAAAAAATTTTTCGGATTTGATGATAAAATCATGAAAACTGGTGTATAAATTTATTTTATTTTTTTAGTATTGATGTTGCCGGTTACAGAAATATCTTATCCATGGAACTGTGATGGTGAATATTTGCATAAAGATTCCTTATATGAGGATATTTCTAATCTAAAAGTGACAAATGATTTCTGTTATGAACTCTCACATCATGCAATTCAAATGTGTAAATGCGTTGATTTAGATTTCAACAATTTCAGTTCTGTAAATAACCATCGCACTTAAGTCTACCGAGAACATTTTAAAATGTAAATTTTTAGTGTTTTGAATTTTCATTTTAAATATCTTTTTTTATATATTGAATAAAGGACAATTTTAAAACTTTTTTTTTATTGCATATACAAAATTAGCAGAAGCTTTGGTTATAATTTAATCATAAACTATATTTATACGATATTTTTAAACACTGTTTTTATATATATATATATTTATTTTACTATAAAAAAGTATGATCTCAAAACATTTTAAGAATTTATCTCGTGTTCACAATGTTACGAATTGATTGAAATTGTTCATATGGATTTCGTCTGCAGTCTGTAAATTTAAAATTTAGGAATCGTTTTAAATATGCGTAACGTTCCCTTTTATTCTGAATAAGAAATAAAGCTTTGGAGTACTTTTTCAACTATTTTTAAAAGTTTATAATCTTATAAAATTTACTTGAATTCCATTTTATAGTACACAAATAATCATATTAAGATTTTTCGTGAAATAGGTGTTAAATCAAGTTATAATTGGCCAAATCACTTGATAAATCCTAAAATCGAAACGGTATCGAGCGTTGTGTGGTTGCCAAATTCTTAAACATACTCCATGATAAATTTCAATATTACTGTACTCAATTTGGAGATTTAAAATTATTTTTCAATGCTTGTATCATTTAAGAATTGTTAATCTTTCAACTTAGCATCAAAATTAACCGATCAAGAAATATTTTCGAGCAGCATGTGCTTTACTCAAGCTATGGTACTTTATAGACACCATATTTTTGATTTCACATCCTGACGTATGGCTGAATTGTGTCTTAATCTCTATACACATTTTTGTTCGCATAAATTCCGTCATTCTTCAATGATATACGTATTATGAATCTAGTTTTAAAGCATTGCTCTGATTTTATGGTAATTATATAAAACAAACTTTTAGAATATTATAATGAATAGTCTATTAACCATTTAGTTTTAATCATAGGATAGGCGGAAGCGATTTTTTTTTTTTAATGATTTATAAAATATTTCGTGTAGATGCATTTCTCACAATATTCGCACATATTAAATGAAAAATATTTTGTATAAATGAATGGGGAACTATACTGAATTAATAAGTTTATAAAATTTTAGTAATTTTCATAATTTTCTTTCATATATCAAATATTTACATTTCGGCCGGATTGGCCGCGTGGAAACGCTTCGGCTTTCCACTCTGGAGGACCGGGTTCGAGTCTCGGATCCCACCCCCTGAAAATAAAAAATTTATCATGGGGTCCGGGCCCG
>WUQG02448480.1:0-13082 GCA_011317285.2 Androctonus mauritanicus | reverse complement strand
ATTTTTGCTTTTGTTGTTGAAACTCTCTGTAAAAGATTAGCAACAGAAATTACTCGATTTTTGCCTTCGCTGTTGAAGCTCTCCCTAAAAGATTAGCAACCGAAATCACTCGATTTTTGCTTTTGTTGTTGAAACTCTCTGTAAAAGATTAGCAACAGAAATTACTCGATTTTTGCCTTCGCTGTTGAAACTCTGTCTAAAAGATTAACAACCGAAATCACTCGATTTTTGCTTTTGTTGTTGAAGCTCTCCCTAAAAGATTAGCAACCGAAATCACTCGATTTTTGCCTTCGCTCTTGAAGCTCTCCCTAAAAGATTAGCAACCGAAATCACTCGATTTTTGCTTTTGTTCTTGAAGCTCTCCCTAAAAGATTAGCAACAGAAATCACTCGATTTTTGCCTTCGCTATTGAAGCTCTCCCTGAAAGATTAGCAACAGAAATAACCAGATTTTTATAGTTATCTTTGAAATTAAGATTTCCCCAACAGAAATCAGAAATTCTTGAAAATTTACAGCAGCTTGTACAATTGCAGGAGAGATTAAATAAGTTAATTATTTAATTTTGTTAAACGTTAACGTTACTTTCGGCGTAATTAAATATTAAAATTCTAATAATCTAGCGGCTCCAGCCTTAAACGCGTGGAATTTGGTCATGAATAACAATTTGTGTCAATTGCGTTCACTATATTAAGATTGTTTTAATCTTTAATGCACGCTAATTTCGTTTAAAATAATATTTTTTCCCCAAAAAAGACGAATAACAACTCGAACGTAACTCGACGTTTTGTGTGATTTTAAAACCGTTTTTGTTTGCCGTCTGTACATTATTCATAAAGAAGGAAAAAATTGTGGCGGAAGAGAACGACTATATATATATATATAAAAAAAAAAATTTAACAGGTTTATCAAGAGGACAGTTGTTCGACTAGATGTACTGTATTTCTCGGCAGATCACGTACAAATGCAACCTGCAAAGCGAAACAGTAAAGCCTTGTGTGGTCGTATAGAAGAACATTTGTATTAATATTACTGAAAAGTTTCCGTTTGTAAAATTTTATCTACGCGTAACGATTTTTTTTAAATATTAATCGATAGACGAGTAAACAAAACTATTATAGATATAAGCAAATTTATCTTACATAAACGTATACGAAAACACCCTTCTGTTTGTATTTTTGTTGTTAATTGATGTACAGAATTTATCCAAGGTTTGGAGGACAAGTACAAAATGCCGTGACCATTATATTTGCTAGGGAATTTTTTTTATTTTATTTTATTTTTCTTTCTTTAGTCAAATCGGGCGATCAAAATGTTTTGCGTGTTACTATCTTCCAAGGTAATTTGAATAATTTATACATGATAAATAAACATTATGTATAAATTTGGAGATTAGCTTTTGAAGTTTTTAAAACGTTAAGAGAGAAAATTTATCGTAATCTCTTCCAAGAATTTTGTTTTTATACGGAATAATTTTTTTTGTTTTTATTTTATCGTTTAATTTTTAACGCTCACGAAGAAAATAACGAAAACCCAATTACTGTACACCTGTGTAACGGGATTAGGCGACTCAGACAGGTGTGCAGAAAAGTCAAACCCACGAATACACCCACAGTCCGATAATTGACCTTGCCTGAAGTTATCTCTCGACTTTCCATTCAGTTATAACCATATGCAAATGCAAAATTGTTATTTTTAAAAATAAAAAAGTTGTTTATTTTAAGCGCCTGGAGTTTATTATAGAAATTACAAAGTTTCACTCCCCTCACGCAAAATCGTTTTATATAATAATAATTTTTTTTTGTGCGACTGTCTTGGCATAAAACACCTTTACGCGCATGGTGGCATCAGTTTGCAAAAAAAAGAGGATTTATTTTCTCGTAAACTGTCGCAGTTTAATGCGAAACTTGAACTACTGTAGTTATCAAAAGTCATCTTGTAAAGTATTAAAAATTCTCGCAGATCTATCTAGAGATCTAGGTAACTTCATGTGCGAATGTTTTGAATGATACATCTGGAACTTGCAAAAACATCCCCGTAAAGCATTGATCATTAAGAAACTCGAAAAATTACTTTTTATCAAAACGCAAATCTCAGAAGTATTATAAAGAAATTTATGGAGTGAAAATAAATTTCCTGAAACTTAAAAATATAATCAGATTTTCTCGACTTTATTGATGTCACCCGGTTGGTTAGATGATTAAATAATATTGATTGACACATATTATGCATTCCTGATATTTATGTAATCCTCGATATAAGGAAATTTGCTTCAGATATTCATTAAATATGTGAATACAATAGAGTTCCTTATATAGCGGAACGTTCTTTGTTTTCTCAGTCTTCGTGTTGGTCTTCGTTACGGGAGACTTCCTATTATTCTGCTGCAACTACGTAGACTTAATTATTTTATGCAATATACAGCACCGAGTAAACTTTTATCTGTGCCAATATTTTTTAAATTATTACCTTTTGAAACAAAAGTTGCATTAATAAGTTTGTATTGATCCGTTTTGCTTTGTATCTTCGTATAATTTTAGTAGGATTGGATTTAATAACGTTAAAATTTACCTTAACGCAATTTATTGTCGAAACAATGACTTATTGCCAATTAAAATGTCTTTTTTTGAGAATTTTTAAGGGCAGAAACCGTAAAAAAGCGGTTTTAGATCGGATGTTTGCATTCAGCAAACGAGAAAATTTCGTACTTTCTCTCGAATTAAAATGCCGAAACAATGGTACCTTGAGCGTAGAAATTGTTAGCAATTTTCTCTAATAAGCGTGATTCACGTATAGAAAGTTTCCCCATATTGTTGGAACCCTTATTGACAAACATAAATTGTACCATAATCCACGTTTCTCAATATGTTACATTGCTTAAAACCTCCCTTTTGATCGCGTAACACGTATCGAATGGTAGAAGATAACACACGATAGTAATCTTTATAATTTCGAAAATTTTTCGTATTTTATGTATTCTAAATCGTTTTGGAATGTTCCGCGAGATTAAATCCAATTTATTGACGTCACGGTGTCTCGAAAAATAATTAATGTCATCGAACTATCAAATATTTCCCAACAGACTAAAAGTGTAAAATTATACTGCTGGGAGGTATGATCCGTGTCATATTGTGACAATTTACCTGAAATATCGCAACACCCGGGGGAATTAACTTTTGCTATTCGCATTAAGTAATGAAAATTCAACAAAGGAAAGCTATTATTCGATACACGACTGACTTACATCAATTAGGAGGGCCGTAAAAACCTGCAGAAGTAGCAGTAAACTTAAGTACAAAATATACTACGTGTAACACTTGACGAATAAATCGATCATACAATTTAACCGAATTAAAATGTTTTACTCGATTAATTTTTCGTATCGATATTTTAATTGTTACGCTACTGGATAAAAGTTTTGACCATACAGGTAGGTACGCCGTACACGTCACATTTTTGCGACCGGTAAATATTATCTTCCGACATTTAATTAAACCCTTTCACTCGATCCTGTCCTGTCAACTGTATTATGTCTGTCAGGTTACTATAGTGCATTCGCCCCTTCTCTTTGCCACTGCAATCATGTGGAACATCAACTGTCCTGCTGTAGTACTGTTTGCCCACTATACGGCAGGGTATATCCGAAAGAGCAAAAGTATAATCGATAATGCGATGGTACTGCGTTAAGCAATGAATATTGGCACAGAAATTTCCTCTATTGTTCGATATTACTTTTTATTGTGTGTCCAGTGATCGTTTTCTATTAAACTAGATCATAATTCTCTACATTCAACTCCTTCCATTTATGAATTTTAAAAAATGTCTAGCTCAAATTAGGAATTTTTCTTGAATTTCTAATAAAATTTAGGTACTTTTTTAACATCTAGGATCATTATTAAGCTCAGAAAAGCAACTGAAGGATATAACAGCAACAGCACACAAGAGTGCACTGATTCTGGTGTGTTGTTGTATGTTATAATGGAAGTGATAAATATCTAGCACGATTTAGGAATTTTTCTTGAATTTCTAATTAAATTTAAGTACTTTTTAAACATCTAGGATCATTATTAGTCGTTTTGGTAAACTCAGAAGAAGCAACTGAAGTATATAAAAGCAACAGCACACAAGAGTGAACGATTCTGGTGTGCTGTTGCTATGTTATAATGGAAGTGATAAATATCTAGCTCAATTTAGGAATTTTTAATAAAATTTCGGTACTTTTTTAATATCTAGGATCCTTACTAGTCTTTTTGGTAAGCTCTGAAAAGCAACTGAAGTATATAAAAGTAAACAGTACACAAGAGTGAACTGATTCTGGTGTGTTGTTGCTATGTTATAATGGAAGTGATAAATATTTAGCTCAAATTAGGAATTTTTCCTGAATTTCTAATAAAATTTAAGTACTTTTTAAACATCTAGGATCATTATTAGTCTTTTTGGTAAACTCAAAAGAAACAACTGAACTATATAAAAGCAACAGTACACAAGAGTGAACTGATTCTGGTGTATTGTTGCTATGTTATAATGGAAGTGATAAATATCTAGCTCAAATTAGGAATTTTTCCTGAATTTCTAATAAAATTTAGATACTTTCTTTAACAACTGAAATCATTACTTCACTTGATTCTTTTGGTAAGCTTACACAAATGAAGTACAGTAAGAGAACATCACACTAGAGATGAACTATCATAAATATGTTTAGAAATTGTTCGTGAATTTCTAATAAAATTTGAATACTTTCTTTAATATCTGGAACCATTACAGTACTTCACTCCGTTTTTTGGTAAGCTCAAAATCAAGCATATAACAGCAACACCACCATAATGATGAAGAACTAACATATTATCTATTTATTCTGTACATAATACCAAAATATTTTCGTGTAAAACTGCCAGAAATAATGTATGATGATATATTCTTAATAAAAAAAAAAGTAATAATCGTTTCCACTCTTTCTGTTAAAGTTCAAAAGTTAACATAATCAAAATAGATTGTCTCGTTTAGCATTCTCTGTATAACAGCCAGAATGCAAATATTTAAATAAATATAAAGAACAGGTCTAAATTTTCATTCATTAAAACAATAGTTGTGGTGTTATATGTCTTATTTTTCGAAGCTTAAATAGGTGTACACCTGCTTTAGTTATTCAGTAGTGTGATCCATTTACCGTGTATAATCCATTAACTTACAGGCCCACTTAAAAGACAAAATATTGATTATCCCGACAATAAGAGTTCATTCCCACTGTCGCATTTGCGTCTAGTGTTGGTGTAGTATTTGGCTGGCAGCCACAAATTTCAGGAGACAGATGGTCAACCCAACGCAATTCACGTGACCTAATGACATGTTGCTCTCTTCTCCGCACCATCGAAACGTCTCGCTGACGTCATCGAGAACCAAACGCGTTAATTGGACCAATTCGAAATACGTCACAGAGATTATAACACTCGTTTATTCGTTTACATCCGAGTGTATTCAAATCAGAATTATTTATGGAAACAGACAGTTACGTTATTCAGGTGTCGATAACGTAAGCGTTACATAATTTTATAGTTTTATTAATACGATATGTTATTTTCCGAATAAGAGACGTCAACACACGTGAAATACAATATTCAGTTGTCTTTCGTATCAATGAATAATGAAGTTATTTAATCCTATATATATGTATGAGCTTTCCTTTGTTTTATTGCCATCTAACATTAGGTAGAATATTACAAAGCGGTATAGAGCGTAATAAAAATCATTTTTTGTGTGTTTTCTGTGTGAATTTTTGCAAACAGGTATAATTAGAACACGCAAAAACAGAAATTTTAAATATTTCTACAGTACATTTCCCTCCGGATACGTACGTATCCGATACCTACTCGTTGTTGGGCGTAAGTGGCGTGTCGATATAACGAGATGCCTAAAAAAAGTAAAAATTCTTACAGCATCGAAGACTTTGCATACTTTCAAATGTTAACATCAGAAACGTCTGCAGTGTTTTTAAAAGTGACGAAATACTGTAAGAGTCACCGAGTACACCTTTAAAAAGTACGAAGGTAAGCTATTCTTAAAAATAAATATAGAACGAGAGCCTTAAAAAAATGACCGAGTTAAAATTAATATATAATTTTTATTTATTGATATAAAACTGAAACAAGTTTATTTATACGCGTTGCTTAGAGCAATAGGTGTGTTAACAGAAAAAATAAATAAAAAATGGTCGTATGCACCGACACGTTGGTTCAATTTGTATTTTTGATTTAGCAGAAATAATTCATAAAGCAGTTGAGAAATAATCGACTAAAATAAAAATATTTTGTCAGTGATTTTTTTTTAATTATTCTTTACAATCTGTTAGAAGCTGAATTGTTTCCTGTAGATAAGATCCTAACTTTATCTACAAGAAACAGTTCAGTTATGTAGATGACATAACTGAAAGATGAAGGGCTCCTAATGTGAACATGACTCCTCCTCATCATAGTATAGTACAGTATTCATTATACCAGCACTATATTATGCTGTATGCAGAGACTTTCAGAGAAAATGAAGGCCTGTGACAACTAATATTTTTGAGGCCCTTCAAAAAAAAAAAAAAAATTGGCAAATATACAGTGGTAAGTGTACTAGAAAAGCGAAAAAATTGATAGAGAACTTCAAATTTTGACAAACACTGAAGCTCGAACAATATAAAAATATACAAATATATTTTTTCTAACATATTGAGGTCTCTAAAATCGTGAGGCTCGAAGTAGCTGAATTGTTTCCTGTAGATAAGATCCAAACTTTATATACAAGAAACAGTTCAGTTACGTAGATGGCATAACTGAAAGATCCCAATTTGAACGTGACTCCATCTCATCCCAAAACAGCACAGTATTCATTATACCAACACTGCAATGTGCTGTATGCAGGGACTTTCACAGAAAATGGAGGACTGTGGCAACTAATATTTTTGAGGCTCTTCAAAAAAAAAAGACAAAATTGGCAAATATACAGTGGTAAGTGCACAAGAAAAGTATAAAAATTGGACAGTCGCCCCCTCTCTGATAGTCACTCTGTACATGTAATTGCAAAGGATAAAAGTTTTTGTATGCAGTATTGTATGCAAAAAGTCTACAGGCTCTCTTTAGTCGAAGGCTCCCAGTATCCATTGGTTTAATTATTCTACAGTCCTCGGCGCCATTTTTTTTTTGTACGTGTAGTCAGCAAAAATTGCTATCCGTACAAAAATAAAATTAAAAAATATTTTTAAAATTTTTGTACGTGAACATTTAGGAATTATTTTTTAATTGAAATCTCAGTTTTTTTTTTATTTATTTAAAAAAAAATCATTTAAAATTAATTGCAACAAAATTTATTTTAGGACTACTGTATACGAAAATATGAAATTTTTTAATTGTTAAAATTAAATTTTATTTTTAATTTTCCGAATAAATGCAAAATTTATAAAACGCGTCATCAAATATATTTTTGATCAGTTTACCGTCTTCACGTTCATTCACGTCTTAAAAAATATAAATTGGCTTGAGAAGATTGGAAATTTCTGAGGTAACTGGAAGAAAATTCCGTTTAATTATAAGTTATTTAAAATAAATATCGTCCGAGTAAAAATCTTTCGCATCGAAACTATTTTAATTTTCTATTCTTAAGTCAAAATAAATCAATTATTTTGAAATAAATTGTATTTTGCAAAATCGACTCTTCCGCCATTAATTAGCATCATAGTCGTAAATCATTTTTTAATTTAATTTCGTAAAACAATTTGTTGAAAATATGATAGACAAGATTATAAGTTTTAATTAAAATAAAAAAAAAATATATTTTTAAAATCGAATATCATTCAATAAATGATTTATCTGCTTTTGAAGATATTATAACGAATACTTAAATATAATTCATCGATCTTATTCTTTCGTGTACGATATACAAATATTTAGTTTCGAACTTCGTTCTTTAACATTCTTAATTTTATTCAAATAGCATTAATTCGAGAAATACGAAACAGTTTAGTTCTTTAAAAATTCCTAAAATCGAAAAAAACTATAGATGAAATAAGAAAAATTGGTAAATTAAAATTAATTAAGCAAATTTATTTCTTTTTAAAAAAATCTATATTTAATGTACTGTTGTACTGTAGCACCGCCTATTGATCAAATAATGCATAATATCGACGAATTTAATGATTTTGAAAAAAATTCCGTTTTCTGCACTGAATAAAAACTTTAATTTTATTTTCTAAAATTATTTTCTGTTCAGAATAAATGAAAAACACCTTTATTAGTGAAATTTTTATGGTTTTTGAAGTTTTATTAATTCAGCTTCAAAAAATATCGACTGATAGTCACGCGGGTTGTTTTGTTATCTGGATAATCCGGTTCTTCATCTCTAGTTACTGAGGGCTCCGAACGACTCGTCTGTCATCGTCATAGCGAAGGGACCAGTTCTTTAATATCTTCATAAATGGAAAACCGTAAAATGATTATTAATAAAATGTTATAAAGTGACGATGTAAAATATATCGCTTTTCTAGTTTTTATGTCTCCATCTTTTTAAAATACTAAGCGGTAGATCTTTTGAAGTCCACCGTAACCTTTAATACTTCTGAATTTTATGCTATTTTACATTCTTGTCAAATGTTAAGTAACAAGGCAATGTAAGTGCCCACCACAGGACGTCTGGATCTTACAAGTTAAGAATGGAAATACAGAAGCGACCATCCGGCCGACTATCTCCTTAATGTTACATTTAATCTGTTTTGTAACATAAGTTACGAGAAACAGAATATTAAGTAAATAATATGTACTATATTATATCTATAGCATTTAATAAATAAGATATATTGAGCACTAAAGCAACTTCTATTTCCGGAACATTCAATATTATGATTTTGCACGATAATTTTATCAAATTCGATATCATATCTACGATAATTTATATAATTATAAAAATCAGTTGTAGCGTTTTCGGTTAAGATTTCTTTTCAAACGTTGCAAAACTATCAAGATTTTATAAGGAGGTATATATAATAAATATTTTTAAATATGAATATTCTCCGAAGGGACAATTGCTCCATCTATCTAAATTAATTATATGTTTTTTTATAAAATTTAAATATTAAAAACGTTCAAAACTTCTCTACGTAAAGCAAATAATTTTAGTATTTTAGAAATATTAAGCAATTCGGCAATTCAATCGATCAATAACGAGGACATTAAAATCTAAGACAAAATTTGACTAAGCAGTAGTCAAATTTTGTCTTAGATTCATATGTATTACCCTTATATATATGTATACCCTTATGTATTACCCTTAATATGTATTATATGTATTACCCTTAAGTGATAATTTTTTTATATATATGATTAAGGGATTTATATGTATTACCCTTAGGTGATAATATTTAAGAGGCCTCTCAATCGGCCGGATTGACCGCGTGGAAACGCTTCGGCTTTCCACTCCGGATGGCTTAAGTTTGATTTTCTCGGAAATATCTATCAAGGGATCAGGTTGATACCCGTATTTCACAATTCGACAAACCTTTGCAGAAGTAGACAACTTGTGGAAGGGCTTGTTTCACCCCACCATTTAATATTGTACTTTGCTGAATGAAATGGTGACAACTGTTACTAAAAATTAGACTGAGATGTAGATGATGACCTGAAATTAAAACAATAAAAAATTTAGGACTCGATACAAATAGGAAACAATATATTGAGCCTTTATGGTGAGTCGGCCGGATTGGCCGCGTGGAAACGCTTCGACTTTCCATTGTGGAGAACCCGGGTTCGAGTCTCGGATGCTACACCTTGAAAATATTGATCATGGGGTCTGGCCCAGTCTGTCTATCCCCGTCCTACACAATTCAGCTGATCCCTCCGCAGGAGTGGGCAGCCTTTGGAAAGGCTTGTTTTGCCCCCTCCACTTAATATTCTCCAGAATGGAAAGTGGCGTCATCTGTTGATTAAAAACCTTTATGATGATGGTTATTTTTACTATGCGGTTTAATCCTGCTTTCCAAGTCGGCCGGATTCGCCGCATAGAAACGCTTCGGCTTTCTACTCTGAAGAACCGGGATTCGAGTCTCGGGTCCCACCCCTTGAAAATATTTATCATGGGGTCCGGGCCCGGACCGTCGATTCCTGTCTTTCACAATCCGGCTGACCCCTCCGCAGGGGTTGGCAGCCTGAGGAAGGGCTTGTTTCACCCCGCCACTTAGTACTCTTACTGAGTGGAAATTGGCGTCATCTGTTGACGAAAAAATCCTGCTTTCCACTTGATGAATACTAATCGGCGGGCATTTCTATGCCCACATCCCTACTGGAATCTGTCGCATTGGTGGCGTCGAAACGCTTCAGCTTTCCACTCGAGTACCCGGGTTCGAATCTTGGGGCCCACTCCTTAAAAATATTCATCATGAGTCCCGCCCCGGCTTATCGATCCCCGTTGTTCATAATCCGGTTTTTCATAATCCAGCTTATTTTCTTTTAAAAAATATAAAAGAAAATTTTATATTTTTTTCGCCCCTTTCCAATCAATCAGATTACTAAGTGCTGGAGGCAGTTGCAATCATGGGCTGCAGTCATACCCGTGGAGGGGGCCAGATGGTGGAGAGCGGGATCGCCAACCGACACGGAATTCCGAAAAAACTTCTCGTCAGATGCCGGACCCAGGTCTTTCTGCGTGGCACGCCAATGCGTTATCACACCGCCATCCAGCTGCCGGTGTTTTCCAGCTGTTGAACCTTTTCAAGGGGTGGGACCTGAAACTCGAACCTGGGTCCTCCAGAGTGGAAAGTCAAAGTGTTTCACGCGGCCAATCCGGTCGACCTCTTTCTAATATTATCATTAGATCAGACGCCTATTAAAGCTCTGTTTTTTCAACAATGTTGCCATTTTCCTTCATATCCTACACACTTCTCCGTCTTTTACAATCCGGCTGACCTCTTTATAAGGGTGGGCAGCCTGCGAAAAGGCTTGCTTTGCCCCGTCACTTGGTATTTTTACCAAATGGAAAGTGGCATCACCTGTTAATAAAGAAGCTGCCATTTCTACAGAAAGATCAGCCGGATTGTGGAGAAAAGGGGTCGACAGGCCAAGCCCAGATCCCATAAATAAATTTTATAAAAGTTGGATCTGAAAAATCGAACTCGCGTCTTTCCAAACTGAAAAGCTAAAGCCAATCCGGCCGATAGCTCTTGCTTACAATCTAAAGGATCGGATTCAATTGCCGAATCCCTCATCTCCAAAACTCTTAAAGAGGAATTCGGACCCGATGATTAAACCTGTCCTTCATCCAACAGCCGATTCATCTTGGATGTGGTTACAGGAATACATCGCCTCCAAGGATGTTGCTCGCTGCTTAATAACTGCAGTTGGAAAGCACTGTAAAATCATTCAAGAAAAAAACCTAGTGGAAAATTATCTAGTAAACTATTTTGTAATGAAAGAATAATTTATTAATTCAGTCAAACCTCGATAAGACCCTCCGTTAAGCCGCACACTCGCTGACCGCCAGGAAATTTGGCGGAACGGATCTTCCTTATGTTAATGAAATAGGTAAACCCCGATAAGGCGCCATCCGCCATAGAAACGTCTAAACAAATATTCCTTTTGGTATCGTATTTGTCGCCGTAAATCCGTCAGGGATTGTAAAGTGGCATATCCCGAAGTTTATCAGTACTGTATATACAGTAGTAAAAGCTCTCCGGATTCATTTGTAACCGGCAAGTGGGAGAGATGGAATTAATAGTTAATCATGTGTCTCTAAGCCTGGTTCACACTTAGGTTGTAGAAAATTTAAAATAGAACCAGATCATTTCCATCGTATATTGCGAACTGAGCAAATAAAGATACTGTATAGTAAGCTGTGTACATTGTATTTTACAGAGAATTCAAAATAGTGGATCAGAACAGCAGATGAATATGTTTTCTGTATAATACTGTACATATAGGGTACGTAAATTATACAGCAAAGTATACAGTTTTTTAGAAATATGTTTGGATGCTAAATATAAATGTACCGTATTTTATTAAATTTAATAAATTCGGAGTTCATTTTCATTTCTATACTACAAGTGTTTTCGATAAACCGCCAACCCCGATTAGCCACCAAAATCGTCCCAAACGGAGGGTGGCGTCTCATCGGGGTTTTAAGTGCTTTTACTAAAAAGCATCATGTTCATCGATATGCAGCATATTCTATTTTTTTGCCATTAAAGTTAAAAGTACATACTGTGTGGTAATTTATCCTTTCATTAAAATTCCACTCATTAAGCGGTTAATATTTGCATTAATTTATAGTGATGTAGATCATGTCGAAGTAGCCAGAAGATTTTAAAATAATCTGCTTTATAATTGCTTTAGAGAGAATCGCGTAATGACAAGAAGTAAAAATGGAAAGGAAGTTAAAAATAATCGTAGAATTTATATTCAGTGACTGTTAACAATTGTAATGTAACAGCATTTAATTTTTTATTAAAAGAAAAAGATATTATATCTAAATTCAGAGTCATTACAGTGGATCTAAAATTTGCAATCGATGCAAGAGAATTGTTTAAATTTAATTGAGGATCAACTATCCATTTAAATTGTTTGATACACTCCCAATAGAACAGAGACGTCATTGCTACTTTGTCGAACCACTGCAGGAGTTAAAAACCAGAATTTTTTTGGCTTTAATGATATTTGCGTAAACCAACGATGGCTTAAAACATAAATCTGCCTATGCCACAATATGGCGACGTCTAGAACAATAATTGATTTTGATATTATCTTAACTTTTATATACCTATTTTAAGTAAACTTATTATTTTATGATTATTTACAGATAATTTTAACTTGAGATATAAAGTTAATAGTAGGTCTAATCACGCGGATAAATCACACAGCTTATCCATTTGATTTATTGAATAGAAGATGTTGCAAGACCAAAAGAGGGCCAAAAAATTTAATATATTATTAATAAAATTTTTAAGATGCACTTACAAGGGAAGGAAGGGAATTGTCCGACGCCGATTTGGATCAAACTTTGGGTGTATTTAGAACTGTATGAGTAATGATAATATGCAAAATATTACGTCCCCGTTTTTGGTTGTTAAA